>JAODUK010044415.1:0-20174 GCA_027564635.1 Typhlichthys eigenmanni
CAAAACACACATAGAGAGAGAGAGAGACACAGAGAGAGAGAGAGAGAGAGAGAGAGAGAGAGAGAGAGAGAGAGAAAATGCACCTTTAAAATAATTCACATTTAAAATAATATGAAAATATTAAATATTATATTATTAGTCTGTTTTACAGAATATATATATTCAGATGTTCTTTCCAATAAATAGAGAGAGAGAGAGAGAGAGAGAGAGAGAGAGAGAGAGAGAGAGAGAGAGAGAGAGAGAGAGATTGTATAATAGGTATATCTGAAAACACTGATTGATTGATTAATGGAATATTTGTAAGACATGTAAAGAATAAAACCAGGCACGAAACACTATTACGGGCAGACACAAAGACCCTCTTTACCACCCGTCTGTCATTGTGTCCAATTAGAGATGGAGATGCATAGTCCAGTTTACCAGCAGCAAGCACCACCCAACCAGATGGCCTCCTGGTCCAACCGCATGATGACAGTGGATCACTGGAACAGGTTTGCTTCTGCCTGGTCACCGTGAGAGCTGTGTGGATGAGTGTAAAGCCAAACAGACCTCAGTCTATCATCACGTGATATGTGGATACTATAGATAGTCTTATTTGGTGTTTATGTCCTTTGCAGGCCACCGTACGGAGTGCAGGGCGAGGGCTTGTATTGTGGTTCTGATGAAGGGGCCCTCATGAGCCAGCTCTGCTCAGTGCTGATGGACTTTGAGGGTCTAGAGGAGATTGATAAGATGCTAGGCATCCCCATCCTGGCTGGACAGGTCTCGCACGCACACACACACACACACACACACACAAGCCTACAGTACATAGAATATGCTTTTATATCAATTCATGTGTGTGTGTGTGTGCCTCTTCAGACCTGTCCAGTAGAGCATGAGCCATACATGACCTCTGACCCCTGTCAGAGCATGAAACCTCCTCTGTACAGCCAGCACTACACCCCCCACCCGCCTCCAGCCTACACAGGCCAGTCTCCAGAGTCTCCCTGCCACAGGACGTCCTGGGGCCCCCACCACACCATGATGAGGGCCCCGGGGCCCGGCCCTGCTGTCCGACCAACTGGAATGAGGCCGGGGGGGCCGCTCACCCCCCAGCCCAACAACCTGAGACTCCAGCTCCAGCACAGACTACAGTCTCAAGTGGTAGGACTATAACCCTCTATTTCAGGGGTGGGCAATTATTTGCACTTGGGGGCCACATTGAAAATGTCAGAGAACTTCACGGGCCACATTACTTTGTTTAACCAACATGCTAAAACATTTTAAAATAAAACACAAAACAAGGTTCGGTTTAGGGTTAACATTCTGCAAAGCTCGTCAAGTAATTTTATTTTGTATCATTATTATTTAAAAAATGTTTGATGTACCAGGCGGGCCGGGTATAACGTCCCAAAGGGCCCGGACCTGACTTTGCCAAGGCCTGCTCTATATACTCTACAGTATATATATATACTGTACATGGTTAATTACCAGTTCATACCTAGCAGAACCAGTAGCACCTAGCACAGTTCTAAGCCAGTTACAGCGCTGTAGAATGGTGCAGTGTGCAAGCGGTCACTATACAGTGATACTATATGTCCTGCAGCACCTAGCTATGGCAGCCTTTGTCCACTACACAAGACAGGGTCCATGGGATAGGTTGCTAGATTATCTATTCGCATTATGCTGTGTCTTTAGCTAATTGCTGGTTGCTACTCTTAACTCTGTTAGCTATTAGCATTAGCCTGTCCCTTTATATATTAACTACATTTAGTCTGATCTGGAAATTATCACTGATTCTGATAAACTGCTGTCTTCGCTGACAGAGGGGAAGGACGTTTCTGCAGCGCAAGGGAGTTCTAGTGTAAACAAACGGAACTATCTGGGCACGTCTGCAGTTTATTTCTCCTTTCAGTTCAGGCATGTGGAACACTTATGTTCAGCTTGACAGCATACACTATGAAGTATTTCATTCATGCATAGTATCTCACTGTGCCAGATTATGCTGTAGATACAACGCTAATTCTAATACAGTCTATTTACAACAGTATATTTTAAGAACAGTTTATACTGCTGCCTGCTGGTGACCTTAGGGAATGTACAGTACATTATTACAGCTGCAGGTTTAAGTGCATGCCATGATGTATTCATGAGTTAACAATATTGGACCTTAGTGTTCATACAGTATTTTGTGTAAATGTGTAAAATTATGTTACAATTAAATTATAATTTCATAGGCACACTTTGTGTTCTGCAGAATCGTCAGCCAATGGTGAACCAGATAGCCATGTCTAACATGAATCTACCTCTCAGATCTAACGTACCAAACCAGGTGAGTCTGTCTGTCTGTCTGCCTGTCTGTCTCTGACGTGATTGTGTGTCTGTCACTGTCCGATGTGATTGTGTGTGTCTGTCTGCCTGCATGTCTGTCTGTCTGACGTCCGTGATTGACGTGCGTGTCTGTCTGTGTGTGTGTGTGTGTGTGTCCTGCAGGGGCTGCTCAGTGCCCAGATGTTATCTCATCGTCAGTACCTCAACAACCAGTTGCGCCAACGACACCAGCACATGCACTCGCCTCACGTGCACCAGCAGTACGTGCACCAGCAGCAGGCCATGATGATGCGCACGCAGGGCATCAACGGAGGCTCCGCCCCTACATCAGTGCCAATGGCTGGATCCAGCCCACAGTACTCACAGTACCCGGCGCCAGGCTACGGTAAGCAGCTGCCCCCCCTACAGGACAGTCAGGGTGTGCCACCTGTGTGTGTGTGTGTGTGTACTGTACATCCTGTGTTGTTGAAACGGCAACATGGATTCACCTTTCTCCAGGGATTAGTCAGCAGCAGGATCCAGGTTTGGGGTTCCCAGGAGGGGGGAACGCACAGCAGAGCCCCCTTCTCTCCCCCAGGCTGTTGCAGCAGAGCCAGGGTCAGCGTGTGGCCCAGGGAGGCTCCAGCTACCAGCCCAGCGCTGACCTCAACAGCTGGTCCCAGAACAGCAGCAGGTACACTTAGTCTATATATAGAGCTATAGTATAATATTAGACTGGCAGCAGGAACAGGTCTGTAATCATAATATTATTGATAACGTCATTGATATAGCATCTAGCAAAACAAAGGGCTTTAATAATCAATGAATACATTAAAAAATAATCTTATAAACAGATTAAAACAAATAAACTAAAACAGAGGATACATTCAAATATAAATATATAGTTGTTATACTGTAGATGCTTTTACTCATGTCACTGTAAAGCCTCAATTTTATCCTTAATTATACAGTATATATTGGTGAATATTGGTTTGTTATATTGGAAACTAGTACAGCACATTTAAAAACAGCCAATGCTGACCCAGGTGCTGTACACAACAATGCAATTAACAATAAATATAAATATCTAAAATAAAACAACAATAAAACACAATATACAACCAACAAACAAGACAGTGTAAGCATAGTGGCCCAGAGTGCGATTTATAGAGGTCACATTAGTAGTTTTGATAATACGGGACTGAATATGTTACCGTAGTAACTCTATTCCTGTACGTAGACATTGTATTGGGTGGTTGTGGTACCAACTTGTACTGTAGCTTGCACAGTAAAGTCTGGAAATACATTAGGGTGTACTGCATATTGGATGAATGTGGAAGACCATGCTGAACGCTATCCTGCTTTCCTCCCAGTATGTACTCCCAGCAGTCCCAGTTGTTGTCCCAGTATGCTCCACAGCCCAGTGGAGGAATGTACAGCAACAACATAAACCTGGGGGTTTCCATGGCAGCCATGGACAGCAACATGTCAGGGCAGATGACTTCCACAGAGCAGGTTTGTGTCTGCCCTATGCTGTCTGTCCCTGTCCACACCTGACATATTATCATGTGTCTTTGGCCACCTGATGGCCAGGAACACGCCATGGAATAGGTCTGTGTTGCTTAATCAACTTCCCGGCAGACTAGTCACGGGACGAACACACGTGCAGGCTCATTTGAGCAAGGACGTTATTATAGTTCTAGATAATAGCTAATAGCCGTATCAACAGCTAATAATAATAATAATAATAATAATAATAATACACAGTGCTTTGCAGAGAAGGAATACATGAGCAATCGTGCTTCCCAGAGGAAAATACAGAAATAAAAAAAAACAACATAAGAAATGTATAAAAAGGTTAAAGGAATCAAAAATAAAAATAAATAAATTAGATGGCGAAAGAAGGGCATTTGCAATACTTGCAACATTCACATTGTTGTGACACAATATGTGTGAAACATTTACATCGGTACATACATAGAGGAGGATACACGGATCACCTGTAATACACTGAACGTTATGCAAGTACAATACTTAATATAGCTCAATAGTTTCAAAACGGCATGGCCTAGAGCAGCGGTACCCATACATTTTAGGTTGCGCACCCCATGCCATATTTGGATTATGTTGACGCACCCCCCCACCCCCGTCAAACATACACACACAAACACACATACACACACACACAAAGATGTTATGACACGTTTAGCTAATCCTACACATATGTCTAATTATTAGAGACAACGACTTTCACTACATCAACAGCGACCCACTTTCGACTAAACAAACCGTGTAACATATTTACACATGGCACAACCAGCAGAAACGGATATGGTTGAAGGCGGTTAATAGATTTACCGTATTTTCAGGCGTATAAGACGACTTTTTAACCCAGGAAAATCTTCTCAAAAGTCGGGTGTCGTCTTATAGGGCAGGTGCTGAAACTTCCGAGCCGGACTGGAGAATCTGCGGTTGCCGCATACGGTGGGGGGAGCTCAAAAACGGCCGGGGCCGCATCCCCACCGTATGCGGCAACCGTATGAAAGCAGCAAGGGCGGCGCTGTACAAGCACGGTAGAAGAAAATCCACTCACCAGGATTCGTGGAAAGAAGTGACTTAACGCAGTCCCGATGACGAGGTGAGGGGGCGCCTCACCGGGAACGTGTAAGTGAAGGGCGGAGCAAGCTGCAGGCGTCCGGGACGCCCGGGGTATGGAAAAAAGAGATAGAGCGGCGCTGTGCCCAGAAAAACGGCGAGTATATCCCAAACTCTATATTTTAACTGGAAAAGTTGTGGGTCGTCTTATACGCCCAGTCGTCTTATACGCCGGAACATACGGTAATTCACAATAAGGAGGGACGGTCTGCTGTCGCTTGAAGATGTAAGTGGCCTATGGTCGGGAGGGAGAGAGAGAGAGAATTATCATGATTTTAACAAAGCATTCAAATTCAAAACCAGCTAGCGGAGAATTAATACACGGTGTCTTGAGCCAACCTGCCGTAACACAGCACAGTGTTTCTACCTTCTGAAAAAAATCCTCGTCATGCGGATTTTGAACCATATGTGGGTTTTGGACCACATATGGTTCAGTTTCAGCAGTGTTTTCAAGGTGTTAATATTGCACATTTCGTATAATTACAGAAAGCGAAGTGTGTAACAGGAGATTTGTATCTGGGGTGCAGATACACTTGAATAGCCCAAGCAACGTGCCATTTCCATTTCCATGCTTGTATATGATTGTGCATGCTTACATTGGTTACCTGGGCCAAAGCAATATGCAAGTGATAGCACAGCATGCATACTGCTCTACTGTGCCAGCGCTGACCTGGCATGATCAGGCATCAGGCGGGTTGGGGCGAATTGAGAATAATATGCATACCGTAATAAGCTGCTCTACTGCCCTATCAAAAGCACTCGCACATCCAATTTACAGGCCGCAATTGGTCAATAGTTCCTTCCCGAGTCGTTAGAGTGGGGGCAGTGAGTTCCAGGGGATTCTAGTTCCATATTAAATCAAAGGTTTAGCATGGCCACCATTCAATTCTATCCTTTTGTCTGTGAACCTTCATGAGAACACAGAGCAGGTGTAGAGCGGAAATGGTTTGGAGACTGGCATACGCCCACAATATTTCACACTGACAGAAGCACAAATTGACCCATTAAAACCACAAGCAGTTTTTCACAAGGAAGGAAAACCTGCCCCTGTGTGAGACTGCCAGTAGGCCTCCTAGCAAAGTCCTTATATATAATGTCTCTGCTGCTAGCTAGCAAACTAGTGTGTTGTTATGGTGTGAGGTAGGTTGGTCTATTCTTTGTTTTACATTATTAAAGCACAATGAGTTGAAATGTTTTACACATTAATGCTGGCATATTGCTTGATCTCATACTTCAAAGATAAAGTGTACATTTTGTTTTTCTTTTGTGAATGCAATGTGCTGCAGCGAATAATTAAATCAGTTGACAAATGTCAATTTGGACATTAGGCACTATTTTACTTCCATAGACATACGTACTGTAGCTCGATCACGCAAGACACATGTTAATGCCAGTGTGAACATGGTCTGTGTCTCTGATCTTTCCTACTCTCTATAGTCTACAATCTTTCCTACGTTTTGACGGTGTCTCTACAGCCTTTTTTCTCTCTCTACAGCCTGTAATCGGTTCTGTGTTTATATTTGTTGTTTTTCTACAGATGAGTAGTAGCAGCCACATTCTGGACCAGTTTGACATATTGACACCAGAGGGTGATGCTTCATCTGTAAGTACTGTAAATGTTGTTAATAAATGTCCTTGTCACTAATTAACAAGGAAAATATCTACATTTATTGTTCCATTTGTTTTTCAGTACTGCTGACGGTGGTCAAACGGTGGCCATTTTGCACAAGCAGCCAATCAGCTAGTCAAATAACTTGCCAATTAGCCAATCAGGATGCAAGGACGGATGTAACGACAATTGAAAACACTGGCCAATCAGGATATAGCTTTTGGCAGATGATTGCTGAAAGCTAAGTAAGACCATCATGGAAAACTGCAGATGAACACATGCACACGCACACACACGTACACGCACACACACACACACATACGTGAAACTGTGAATGTAGTTTTACACTAGTCAGACTTCCTTGGTTTAGAATGAGTGCACATGTGAAGTGTGGAGTTTGTGTGTGTGCACTGACTGACCTTACAGTTTTAATATTAGAGACATGCTTATAAAGCTAACAGGAAAAAGGTATTTTAGTATTGTATTGTATACCATACCACAGATTTTAAAGTTTGACTAAATAGTCAAACTAAATGTTTTACAGGTATTTATAATAATTTTTTTTAAATAGGAACACGATAAAGGAAATATTTTCCTGGTCCTGTATTCTACAATTTAATATTTGTGTATATATTGAAATTCATAATTACTTTGTTTGTTGACTGAATCAGAACTGATGGTAAATGTTCTCTGTAACTGGTCCAATATTTATCTAGTCTCTACAGTATTTAGATCAGTAACCCATCACAGTTTCCTATCTTAGTACTTTGAGAATGGTATAATACTTAGTTAATTAACTAATTTCAGAAAGTTAATTGGAAGAACATCTGAATATAGATATTCTGTAAAACAGACTAATAATATAATATTTCATATTATTTTAAATGTGAATTATTTTAAAGGTGCATTTTTTCTCTCTCTCTCTCTCTCTCGCTCTCTCTCTCTCTCTCTCTCTCTCTCTCTCTCTCCAACCAAACCATGAGGTATTTTTTCCAGATGAATGTGAAATTTGAGTCCGTGTGAAAAATATTTGTTATTATTTGTATTAGGCTAGATGTTCTGGTTGTCACTGGAGAAGTATAGACATTGTTGGAGTGTGTAACCTTTCTCACTGTTATGGTGTGGTTAATGTTGCATAGAATAACTGGGCACCATTCTTTTCTTTTTTCAAATCACTTTAGGTGTAGCTTTGTCTGAGGTACTGTCACGATTGGAGTGTTCTACTAACCTTATCCTAATCAGCATTAGTAGAATGGGACTGAAACTCAGATGTCATTATAGATGTCATTATATGTCCATAACAACTTAAACTATAATTTCAGTGAGCGTTAGTGAATAAGTCACAGCACTGCTTCGTTTGAACATTCATATCTTCTGATATCCACATCCAGTGTTGTCAGTTTAGAGTTAGTCAAGTCTGATCATTAGAATCCAGGTCAGGTCTCAAACAGCATGGAGTCAGTAAAGCAGGAAGCAGTGTTACCTTGGTAACACTCTTCCGGATACATAAACCGCATTACTCCCTGTGTGCCAGTGTATTTCCTGTGCAGACACAACCCTGCATACACATGTATTTATTGGTAAATCCAAGGGGTTACATGTTAGGCATTTGGTTTCATTTGGCCTGCCAAGACCAATTACAATCCTCCCTATAAGTCAATTTGGAAAAGTGTCCACCATTTGAATTTGAATTGTACAATATTTCAATAGAAAGTTAAGATGTGCAGCTTTAATCTAGGTGCTTGTGAGATCATGTTTATTATGGTTTGATTTTTGTTGATTAAGATTAAATCTAGAAAATGACCCAAACCCAAACTCAGTGAGAAACTTCAGCCTATAGAATAATTATTAATGTTTTTCAGAAAATACACTAATTAAAAACAGTTGAAGCTCAAGTACTCACATTTAAGGAAGACATTTTTAATTTGCTTTTCATTTGAACTTTTACCAGTTACAATACACGCATAATGAAATGTATTTCCATTTAGTGTATCCCTAATCACAGTGCTGATTTAGTAACATTTTACAATTGCCCTATTGTAAAAACACAGATGTAATGTGTTTTACGCTGTAATGGGAATCATCACCTGAATAAGGCTAAAACACTTTAAATTGAATACAGTGTGTAAACATTTTAATGAGTGTAGTTTTTTCTGCAGCTTTATGATCATTTATAGGATCATTCATACGAATTAACACACTATTAATGTGTACTTCACACTGCAGAACAATGTGGTCAGTCTGGAATAAGGCCATATTCTCAGTGCAGTTTTGGTTGTGGTCAATTTCTTTTGTAATTGTGTTTGATCATTTTTTTTGGTGAAAGGCCAAATCAAAGCAATATGGGAGTGTGTATGAAATGATTCAGTGTATAAAGGGGGTGTTTATTTGCTGGTTCTGAAATTGTGATTTTCAATGCTCTGATAATCTGTCCAATATAGTGTGCACATTTTACTATGCAAAGGTCAAGACTTTCACACATTATGCAAGCTGTTGACTTCAATAGTAATATTGCTTTTGCAAATGCTGCTTGCTAATTTATGATTCATGCTATTGTAAATAAAAATAAAAATCGATTGCATTTGCCTTTGCCAATCACATGTAACATACTATTAGGCCTATTTTATATAGCTATATTTTATACAGGCACCCATTACACATATACACACGTCTAGGTCATTTAAAATTATTATTTATATAAAAATGTCATCCAATAGAACCACTACTTGAGCTGCTAGACAATTTTTTTATTATAATGTTGACTGAGTGACGCTGCTGTGTGAAATGCTTATAAATAGCCAGTAGGGGGTGTTGATGCTGAGAATGCTGCCTTGGCAACCAGTTTAATAGGTAACCCAGGACACATTTAGGCCTATGTATAAATAAATGTAGCCTGATACATGAAGCAAATACATACAAATGTGATTTACATTCGTTGAAAATACACTTGCAGAAAAGTAGCATAATCTATGAGGATATATAGATGGTAGGCAAAGGAAAAAAAAACGTTCACATGGTTCCAATTGTTCCAATGTCAGTTTTTCAATATAATTAAGATATCATATGTGATTTGTGCTGATCTGTCCCATATTTGCACGAAGAAAAAAAAACGTATCGGCTATGCAGTCACTTTTATTTGCATGCATTCTGAATAGCCAAAACGATTTAGCCTTGGTGGACTAAACTAGTTCTTTGCAGGGGTTCCTGTTCTATTTCACACACAACTTCCGCATGCGAGTAAAAACATTTGGGGTTCATGTGTTTTTTGATGTAGCGTATTAATATTCGTTAATTTCAACTGTGTGGTGTTTAGACCCACGCTGGGTCATTTTCATTTAGCAGACAAATTGCTAATCTTATTCTGATTCGCATACTATTTTCTGACAAATTTGTTCTAACTATTAGAACTATTGTAAGAACCTGAAGTTGAACATGAAGTTTGAGAACCTGAAGTTTGTCAACCCTTACCAATCACGTCATTACCGCGGTGCCCCCGTAAAAATCGGACCTACATGCTCGTGTTGCGTGGCCGACAGGCGGCGTAGTCTCTCTCCTCTCTCTCTCTCTCTCTCTCTCTCTCTCTCTCTCTCTCTCTCTCTCTCTCACACACACATCCACACACACAGCTGCGGAGGTCCATCTGCAACCAGTCTGTGGTCTGCTGCAGACAGAGACGACCCCAAAATCGTAACAACTGTGCGCCGTGCCTCGGAGTCCATACAACTGCTATGACGCAATTATGTCGATTAGCATCGGGATATGCTCATGACACGACCACGGTAAGGATAGCGAGGCGTTAGGTACCGCCGGTATGTGTGCGTCAGTGTTATTGTTGTGGGCTGAGCCAAGCTAGCTCAGCGGTTAGCCTAGCCTGCTGGAGGAGCCTTGTCAACAGACTCCAGCTGCCTGGAGAGGAGCGCAGCACTGCGGTCCTCCTCCCTGCCAACCGGGCACTTACGGCGGCTGGACCCTCCTCGCATCGATGGCGCTTTCGTCTACAGTTCAGTAACCTATTACGCTTTATTGTAGTTAATATGCAGATAGTCTTACATTTCAATTGTATTATGTTTGAATTTGGTTTCTAATGGTGTCTGCCAGAGGGAGGGGGTTGTGTTGATGTCCGGGCATGCCCTTGAGTTAGGTCATTGTTGCAGGCAAAATATGACATTGTAATATTTTTCTTCATGCAGGTATGTCAGAAATTCATCGCCAACTCTGCAAGTTCCGCTCATCAGTGCCTGGTCTGGCACGTATTCCAGCTGTGAAAAGCGTCTTGCCGGTAGAAAATACTGTGCGTGTGTCCTGCTAACCAAGACATACACCTCCACATCAGATGGTGGCAGGAGGCGCCCATATGCAAATGTTCATCTTCATTTTTTGTTTAAATGCTTCTTGGGCAATGCATGAGAATATATGTGACTATGAATAATACATTTAATAGGTAACAGCCTCGGTACTGTACATATTAATATAACATTGGATTAGGTTTATTTTTGCAAGAGAGGAGCAGTATTTGACAGAATACAATGACTGACCAGGAGGAAACAGAGCTGTCAGAGTCACTTCAGAAAGAAGAGAGCTTTTCCAGTGAAGGAGACGAACCGGACAAATTGAAAATCCCCCCTGTTCTGAATGATGCAGGCCCTCAAGAGGAGACCTTGTTGTCGACCTCCATACAGGTGTCTATCACCGCTGAGGAGAGCACAGAGTCCATCCAGCTCCCCCCAGTGTCCGAAACCCTCCAGGATCAGTTACCGGAGAGGACCAACTATTCACCTAAGCCATGCAAGGCGGAACTGAGCAGGCCAAACTCTCACATGGAGAACACGGCAGTACGGAGCAATCAAACCCTGAGCAGAATACCACCGTCGGGGTTCTTTGCATCACGGCTCAGCCAGCTCCGTCTGCCCAGCCGGAAATACCTCGACATGTTTCTGCAGGACTCCCGCTGCTTCCTGTGGTGCATGTGCTACCTGACGTTCATCCAGTCGCTCATGGTGTCCGGCTACCTCAGTAGCGTCATCACCACCATCGAGAAGCGCTACAGCCTGAGAAGCTCCGAGTCGGGTCTGCTGGTGAGCTGCTTCGACATTGGGAGCCTTGTCGTGGTGGTCTTCATCAGCTACTTTGGCGGCCGCGGCCAGAGGCCCCGCTGGCTGGCGGTGGGCGGGGTTTTCATCGCCGTGGGCGCTGCGCTCTTTTCGCTACCTCACTTCATCTCGCCGCCCTACCAGATCCAGGAAGTCAACATGTCCTCGGGCAATGAGGGCCTGTGCAAGGCCAGAGCGAACGGCAGCGGGGGGGACCGCGTCGACATCACTTCCTGTCCGCGGGACCAGGAGGGCAACGAACACAACCTCTATGTGGCGCTGTTCGTCGTCGCCCAGATCCTGGTGGGGATGGGGTCCACGCCCATCTACACGCTGGGACCCACATACCTGGATGACAACGTCAAGAAGGAGAATGCATCCCTGTATCTCGGTAAGAGACCAGATTCAGCGTTCACTAGTCATGCCCCCATCCACACAGCAGCCTTAGAAGGGTTAATGGAGTCTTAATGACCAACACTTAAAGGTGAAGTCAGTGATTGTAAGCTAAGAGACCTTATGTCAAATTCAGTGAATATACCAATGGTCTGAAAACATAATAAAAGGTGTTTCAACATAGCCCTGGCTCCGTAAATAAGGACACAAGCAAGGCGGTGCAGACCGTACCTCAAACAACACTATCCTAGCCTTGGCAGTGCATGTCCAAAGTGGGGGGTGGAGCTTCTGAGGGCGCATCCTATGGGATTCAAGGGAGAGGCGTTTTTGTTTTTGATCGAGTTCAAACGTAAACAACCTTTATCGAGCGTCGCTGACTTTACCGTTAACATTCACCTTATTTTGTAAGGGAAGAGCGGTAAATCGGCGTATTTATATAGCGCTTTTATACAAAGCGCTTTACAGTATTTTGCCTGACATTCACCCAGTCACAGCCTCTTGTGAGGAACATTGTGACATGG
Organism: Typhlichthys eigenmanni; assembly: GCA_027564635.1. Classification (NCBI taxonomy): domain Eukaryota; kingdom Metazoa; phylum Chordata; class Actinopteri; order Percopsiformes; family Amblyopsidae; genus Typhlichthys; species Typhlichthys eigenmanni. Next base: position 12,561 of record JAODUK010044415.1, read on the forward strand.
TGTGTGGTGGTTTATGTGACATGAGAGCTTCTGAGCTCTGTATTATTAGGCTTCTTGCACCATAGTGCGCAAACACTCTAAAGTAAACTACACCCTCACCTATAATGAATCAACAATATATCACGTGTGTGTGTCCTTTGTTTGGTCACAGACAGATGACAGTCTTGGAGTCATTACACTAGCGTCACAGTGAGTACCTACAGTATACTGGCGTTTGCTTGCCGCATAGTGCTCACCCTGTGTCTTAAGACGGTGGCAAAAAGACGTATACATGGACATGTATCGTAGTCTTTTGCATTCACCACCATGACGTGTTTCTGTATCCATGTGACATCTAAGGGTGGCACGATCTAGTTTTTTCAGTACCGATACAGATACTGGCACTTTGGGTATCGGCTGATACCGAGTACCTATCCTATTCCAGTGTTAAATTAAGTTTTAAGTTAAGTGGCAAAGTAAATGACAGCCAATCTCTATTTTAGGACAATTGTCACCTATACCGATCCAGCTATTTAAGTCAGCATCGGGCCGATTTCCGATGTCAGTATCGTATCGGTGCCATCCCTAGTGACATCTGAGCCTAAGCGGAGCACCTACTCATATCGATTCATGCGTTGCCCAAGTGATTCCCACCCCAGTAGCCTCAAACGGGACAGCCTCATTAAATGAACGACAAGAGAGCCATGTTCCAAAACAGAAGGCTTTAAACGTGGGTTATGTGCATGTCTGCTGTTGGAACAAAACGCACATGAGCGCAAAGAGTTAGTCTTGATCCCAGCTGGTGTGTGAATAGGGGGGCCACGGTCAGACAGCTTGATCAATAGAGCCGCCAGTCAGAGGTACAGCCAAGCAGGGACCTGCAGCGCTAGTGGCAAAATGTGTTCAGAAAAGAATTCCCGCGCTGCAGTTTTCTGCTGTATATTCTCAAAGCAGTTGTGGACTATTATATCATAGGTATTAACCTTTAGTCACAGTCCAAAACATTTCAATCAGCAGCCAAAAGTTTTAGATTTTAATTAAGCTGCATAAACTAACTTTTTAAAGTATTATATTTTAATTTCTATTAGTATTATACTATCTTCAGAAGCCCCAATTACAGAAGCAGCCTAACATGAAACCTACTGGATTGTGATACAGTTGGCTGATACAGAATAGAAGGTGCTGCTTTCTGTCTCTGCCATTGACAAGTGATCACACAAACAACAGTGGGGAAAAAAAGAAAGAGAATAAGATAGGCTAGTTTTCAAAAAAAGCGGAGGTATGATTACCATATGGTGCTGTTGCTATACCATCTGGTCATTAGACCTCCACAGTCCATACTAAATGTATTACATAGCCTATAGGATCCCAAATAGTGTGTATAAAATCATTCACTGTTGACTCGATAATATGCTAATACAGCAGCCACTTTGTCATGTAGCCAACATATATTTGAAGTCTGTATTCTTGTAGTTTGAGGTACATTGTGCTCATTTGAAGGTTAAGGTTAAGGCTCAGGTGCTATTGTTTATTTATATATGAAATGTGTGCATGTTTAACCTTTTGAGAATGAAAAAGTTACAATAAGCTTGACTTGACAGTGTCTGGTATGATAGTCTAGTTTACATATAGCTCTCACATGGAGGTTCCATTCTATTGTAAACATCGAGCAGGAAGTGTGAAAGTGGTTGATAAATTAATTTACTCTATCGGCCACTTTGGGTTGGCATTAAAACATCCACCTGCCAACATGGGTTGTGTCATGTTCGCTCAGTGCGACGTGTGCAGGCCATGTCTGAGTAATGCATAGAAGAACAATTAGAAGAGTGGTCTTGGCAGCAGGGGCGATTGTCAGACTGCTGTCAGCTTCCTCCTACTTTAATGGCACCAGTACAGTCAGTTATCAGGCTTGGCTTGGGGAGGTCTGCAGGGCTAATATTGAAAACACTTTTTAAGACAGCTTTAAGTCCAACTTTATGTCCAGTGCAATTTATGTACATCCTTTAATCTCACTTCCTTTCTTTAAACGGTGCACACATTTGTTTTTTCAACCAGAAGCGTATGCAAATGCAAGCAGCTATTAAAACAAGTCACGGATCCGTACTGTGGCTTTGGTCAGCATAAGTCATCTATACAACTTTATTCTCTCTTGACGCTATTGCTGTGTATTGGCAAGAATCTGGCGACACGGGATACAGGAGCCACTATTATATTGTGATATATTGCGCTACTGTAAGCAAGGCAATATATTGTAATTTCTAATTTGTGGAAAACTGTCATAGCAATGCTAATGTGCAAAAAATAACAAACACTTGCTCAGGGATAGATCGTTTTACCACCATTTTGAAACACCCTTCTAACCCTCGCTGATTTTTGCAACATATGAGTTAATGGCATTAATTTGTTTCTTAAGGAAAATCTTTTAGGCCCAGAAGTCCTTATATGGGCAACATCATCCCCGAAAATGACGTACGGGAGAGCGGGGATGGATGAAACGGGTGACGAATGAAGCATGGCGATTTTCTCTGAGCGCATACAAGTCTGATCTGTCAAACTCTGTCAGTACATGCAGCACGCAACCATGATTGTATATGCAAATGATGTGTCATTGTAATAATCATTTGACAGATTATTCTGTTCTTTAACACATCCTGAAGTTTGCCAGGAGTCACTGTCGGACGAATGAAACAGTTGTTTCATTGTCCCTATATAGACTAACAATGAGCATTTCTTAAGCTCCGCAGCTAATGCGGTAATGCTGCGTGTAAAACATGTGTCAACGTAAATGAACAGAGCTAGTTAGAGTGATAATGACAGAGAGAGGTCTGATTGTCCCTGATGTACCCTATCTTAAATGCATATAGGCTATGAGGGCATTTCATGACATATAGGAATGCTTCAAATGTGCAGCAAAAACATTTTATAGGCTATTAATAATAATAATAATAATAATAATATTTAACTGTAAATAACCCAATATAATTTCAAGCAAAAATGTGGAGTAATGGTCTGATCTAGGCTAGTCTGAAAGAAAAGTCCAAAAAATAATGATTCATTGTTCATTGCCTCATGTCCTACAAATTCATTTTAATAATACTATAAGATAAAGGACATAATATATTTGCAGTTATATATTAAGATATATATTGTCAGACATTATCAGTAAAAACAAGAATAGTATAAACAATTTAATCAAGTTTACACTGTAGCGTTTCATCCGTCCCTCCCAAAGTGCAACTTGCATTTAAAGTTAAATTATACTGAAGCTGTTACACATTTTTACAAGTAGCACCTGGTATTTATAGAGCACATATGTAAGTTGTTGATGACAAGAAATTAGCCATTAGCAGAAACTATAACAAGCCATCAAAATCACCTTTGCATTGACTACAACCGTCAATGCATTTTCAACATAATAGTGTGATAATAAACTAGCATAATCAAGCATAATCATGGGGAGTGCTAGTATTTCAACAGGCTCACCGTGTTTTATGAGCAGCTTACCTGACCGCCTGTGTAGCCTACATGTTGTAGCCTATAGTTACACAAAACCTTCTTCATGCAATCAGGCAAATGTTCCGTACAGACTTTGCAACGCATGTACTGAATATACCTGTGGAGCTGTGAGGGCAACAAGACTGTTGTGGACTAAACAATCGACCGCGGGGAGAGGTGAGCAACACGCAACGCACACAACGTGCACCGCGGGGCCTGACTCAGCATGCGAAAGAAAATATAGCCGCGCGGACAGATTTAATTGCATTTCAGTTCATGTTGTGCTCATGATGCTACCACCACACACCAGACACTGTAGCCCACTCTCACCAAACCAAAGCGAAAACCAAACCAAAGAGTTCGCACAACTTCCTCAGCAAAAGTTTGCCATTCCTATTCATTTTTATATTATAGTGCTACCACCTTTGTTTGGGAGAATATTGCTAGGCGACAGGCTACCCAATATGGCAAGTATGTTCCTGTTCCAGCCTTTAACTGGCTACACTTGGCTATGTAATGAGAACACAAACACATTGTTGCAGACTACATCACACTACTATATCCCAACCATGGCTGTGTGTGTGTGTGTGTGTGCGTGGGTGTGTGTGTGTGTGTGTGTATGTGTGCACGATTTGGGGGGTGGAGCCTCTGTAGCACCCTATAACATTGAAGGCACAGGTGTTTTTGTTTTGATGATATATCAGTACAATTTCCAGCATCACTGACCACAACTACCTAGACCATGATGCTTTTGATTCTATGTTAACATTGGATCTTGGAACAACAAAATTCATATACTGACATACTGATAGTTTAGTTGATGTTTATACCTGTTAAAGTCTTTTTGTCAGTGATGTTATTAGGCTGAAAGATGAATAAAAATAATTATTACTATGTCTTTGTAAATAGTCCAGTAGGTGGATACACAGCAAGGATTGGGTTACTTGCCCAGCCATACTACTGTCACGTGGTAGTGGCATCTAGGGAGGTGCATGTTGTCTAAAGACGGTCTTGAAGCTGAACTGCTGGCTCAGCAAAAAGTCATCGGCCTTTTACAGGCCTCTTGGCTCAAGTAGCACAGAGCAGAACAACTTCCTGGCACAAGTCAGCAGTGTCCTGGAATCAATCGTTGCCATTTGTGTCTTTGTCCTCGGTGACTGAGGGCTTGCTCAGAGCAACAACACCCCGAGGTTAACATTCCTGTGATTCTTAAGTCAGAACGTGGAGCCTGCCCTAATGCAACACATTCTGCTTGCGCTCTGCCTTGCCTGCGTTAGGAGATAAGTTAGGTGTTAAGATATGGGTTAGGGTTTTCTGATATCAAGGGCTATTCTCCTGTAATTACAATATATTGGGGAGGCGGTGCCATATCCTTTATATTTTGGGGGGAAGGGGAACACAAAAATAGTTGTACTATTAACGAATACTAAAAGAGTATTTAGCAGACACCCTAGAGACACAGGCCATATTGACATAATTTGTGTAGTTGGTAGATGTTAAGTTTAGTCAAGTTGCGATATTAGTTGTAGCCTGTGTGTGTGTGTGTGTGTTGTGACTCCTCCACGTGGCGGAGATGGATGGCAAACGTGAAATACAGGCGGGCACGCTTTGGGTGGGGGTACAACCTCACTTTATTGCATAAATACACTGGTGTGGGTGGGTGGTTGGTTCCTCCTGCTTGGTCCTCCGGGTGTGGGTTCTCTCAGCTTCCTGGGACAGAAAAGATATCAGTCCTGGTGTTCCCCCCTCTCCGTGGTCTTCTTGTGGATTTCTTTTCTTTTCTCCTTGTCTCCCTTCTTCTTCTCCTTTCTCCTCCATTTTCTCCTTAGACTCCTCTTCATACCCTGCTCGTTTACCTCATTGGCTGCAGCTGGGGAGTCTCCACACCTGGAGCAGTTGGGAGGGGTAGTACCGTCCCTGGAATAACGCCCCTAGTGGTGTGGAGGCCGCATATCTGGTTAAGGCTCCACAGTGTGCACGTGTGTGTGCGCATGTGTGTGCGCGTGCGTGTGTGTGTGCGCATGCACGTTGTTCTGGCAGATGGCTAGGAGTTTGGAGACTGCTTATTCATCCAGTTGCCATGACAATGGAGGCATCCCATAACATGTACCACCTTTTCCTCAACAATGCACATGCTAGGAATGTTGAGGTTCACGTTAAAGACCTTGCTTTGGTTTGGCCCATGGTTATTTTGGTTAATTTCTGTAGACCACACCTAACACTGTCAAGGAGTCATAAAGGAGATGTGTGCGTTCATGTTCTTTCTGCTGGAGAAGTATGCATTCATTTTACTTTGTAGGACTGGCTTTGTTATTGTCTTTAGTTAGCAACACTATGAGAGACAACCCACTTGGTTCTAATCATTATAGGAACCAGGTCATCTTTTTGTGTTGTGGCGGGGGTGGGTCGCTTTGCCATCGTTAGCTTTTTGAGGTGTTCCTCAAGGCATGCCAAGTCACAGAGTGTGCAGGCGTAACGCTGGCTGCATGGGTCTGACCTAGGAATGAAAGCAGCTATTGTTCCTGGTTTAAACGTGACAGATCAGCAGCACACAATTACTGCTGTTTTTTTGATACCTTGAATTACCGTTACAGAGGTTTTGCCAAGACTCAATCTGTATACCCCTCCGAATTCCCAATTCTTTAGGAATTGCTTCACCCTTCACCCTATTTACTAATAAACCAAATGATGAAGCCATGGGGTCTGGCTGGTGTAAGCTACAGTAGCTTTGGCTGCACGCTTTCCAAACACACCAGCAAACTTAGGTTTTTAATTCTCTCACCCTTTCTCATTCATTTTGGCAATTAATTTTGTTCTCTCTCTCTCTCTTTCTCTCTCTCTCTCTCTCTCTCCCTCCCCCTCCTTATGCAACACTTTATACACCAGCGGTGTAACATAACAAGCCTTTGCTGGCTGAGTGCTTTCATCTGGCCTCTGGGTAAGGGATTACCCACAATGCACCATGTCTCTGGAAAAATCAAGCAGTTAGTTCTCTGACTACCTTCAGCATGGTTAAAACCATTATAATATTTCAAGCAACACATCTCATCTGCCATTTACATTTACAAATCAATGTAGGAACTCTCATTTGCATCCTAACAGATGACTAGACCATCTCAAAGCAATAATAGCAGTCTAAGTGGGTGTGATTTTTCAATGACGGCCACACACACACTACCCACCTGGACCCACCTTGATTATTCTGTGTGTTTCTAGCCCACTGACAAACCTTTCATTGAGTGTCCAGACTGACATGTAAAATTAAGCATTTGGCAGAGGCAGAGCTTGCAAAATCAGAATGCTTTTCCATACTTTCTCGTCACTTTACTTACTTTCTCGTTGTGCATCTGAAATTTAACAATTAATTAGGCTATGAACCACTTCTTGTGTCTTGCTGTCCACCTTTTTTCATTTCACTTTGCTGAAAGAATGTCATGATAATCCGTAATTGGAGGCAGTCGTATGAACTGCACTATGACCCACTTGCACGCTGCTGTACCGGCTAATGCTAGATTAGTGTATATTGTAGCATTAGCTAGCGTTAATACGTTGTTATGTAGCTAAATTACATTGTGATTGAACAGTAAGCATTGGTTTGATTAATCAAGTTTTTGGTTGATCTGTATGCTCTTTAGTTTATTTTCAGCAGCTAGAGCGATACAGTTAACGAACCTAACCCTTTGGAATTGTGTAGCGTGTGCTTTGATGATCGTCATTAAAGTCACAAAAATAAGCACACTCTGCTCAAAATTTGCCAAACAAAATAGGCAAAATGTAATAACTAGCGCCCCCTCATTAACATGCACAAATGGCTTACAGTTTTATTCAATCGCTAACAAGCTCTTACCCGTACTTCAGATACTTTTTCTAAACTCTTAACACAGACTCACACCTACAAAACACAATTGGCCAAATAGTTAATTTTCTTCTCAAAAACACATTTTGTTAAATATATACAAAATCTTCATTTCAAAATAGAACACATCTTTCTATGCACCCACTAACTTTACCAACACACTGTAAATCTGACTCAAAATGAAATTATTCTGTCAAAGAATAACACTTTCACTTCACAAGGTACATGCAGTCAATCAAAGTACACCAGGATTCAAAATTCTGGCTATTGTTGACATTACAAAA
>JAODUK010044425.1:0-20172 GCA_027564635.1 Typhlichthys eigenmanni
TTTATACAAGTTAGTGATTGAACTGCCCTTAAGCTTCCCCTAGATCAGGTCATTCATGTAACAGATGGTTGAGGAAGCCTGGGTCATATAACCAATGTGTGAAGAATGTAAGGGTCATTTGCATGGAGTCAACAAGCTATATAATGACAGAGAACAGAGAGTGTGGTTATCAGTCAGTGTGTCAGCCTTTGGGTTGACTGAGCTGCGCTGGTCTTCTTCATAGAGAATAATAAAACTATGGCCTAATACAAGATCTTGCTAAGAGCATTTATTTTACAGAAATTGCCATCACACCTGTACTATATTAAAGTAAATCCTATTAAATTTTACCTTGTGAATGTAATAGTTTTGAGATAAATATCTGAATAATTATTTAAAATTTTAAATCATTTAAAATCTGATAATTGCAAAACACTCCACCACACTTTCTCACTTAGCAACAGGTCAGGACAAGCCAAACTAGTGCCCTTACTTTCTAGCACTTACTGCTTATGTAGTCAGTGCTATTTGCTGATGGTAGAGGCTGGCCTTTGGACCTGACACTGATTATTAAAGTGTTCTCAATAAGAAACTTGCACTTGAAGACCTAAATAATGGAATAAAGAGGGGATATTCTATTTCATAATGGTAAGTGCCCACACAATTTAATAAGTGTAAATACATGTAATACGATGATGTTATACAGTGGTAGACTGTCTCAACTTTTTTGAATTGTGTTTGATTGTGTTTTGAGTTAATTCAGTTATTTTCATTTTGTTTGTATTAAAGTTATTTTCACAAAACAATTAAAGGTAAAACATCTTATTTTAGTTAGTGTTTCCAATAATAATAATAATAGCACAGGGTTAATGGAATTTACATATCACTCATTTGTTTTTATTATCATATTCCATATGATAATAAACAGTGTCAATGTTTTACTTCTAATACAAGTTATTCCTTATCAAAGCTACCATAATGACAAAAGCAGTGATTTGATTGGGAATATCATCTCCACCCACATTTAGTCTTACTTGTGATGTCGTGGTACACTTGGTAGCGCCACAACAGTATTTTCAGCTAATTGCTTGCACGTATGTGAGCTGCTGTGATAGCACTAAAGCCTTGCATCAAGATGTTGCGCTATCTATACCAAGCTTAATTACTTATATGGCTTATTATAGATCACTGGGCTTTTTCCATTATGAAATATTTTTGTAAAGTCGTTAAACAGCAGCACATCGCTTTTTCATTTCCTATGACAAAATTAAACCACATTTACTTTCATAGAGCTCCTTTGGATGGTTTGTATCTTCAAGGCACCAGTGAAAATCTACTCTACTTTTGCATATCACACAGCCCATGTTAAAAGACATCCTTAGGGATATGGCATAATACATACATACCCAATCATTGCCAGTTCAAAGGCCATGCAGTAAAAATAATAAACTATAAAATCCACAATGGTTGATTATACAAGTGGCCCCTATATGAAAAACAGATTGGATAACTGTCTCCTACAAAGACATTGTACTTGCATGGGTAGGTGTAATCTATACAGTGATGCCTTTGTTTTTTTTTTGAGTGTTTTTGTTTATGTGCGAGAACTTGAGCGAGCATGGACTGCTTATGGTGTGGGTCTGTGTGTTGGCATATTAATTACTTTGTGGGTCCTGCTTCTACCGCTACCACCTAAGAAAATGTGTGCATGTACAGTATGTGTGTGTATATATATATATATACACAGTAAACTACTTTACTCTCTGATGCATGAATGGCTGAGTCACAGTCCACTTACGAGCATTTCCCAAATAATTTATGTATTTATTTTATTTAATATAGCATCCCACTGCATAATGAATCATTCTCCCTGTGTGTTATGCATGAGCACCCAAGTGACATCCACAAATCACAGAGCGACTCAATTAATTTGTAATAGTTTTGTTTTTCTACTGAAAAAGTAAAGACAATAAGCATCTGTAATAGCTAAAATGCTATTAACATGGTAAATTAAGTTTAATTAATTAAAAAGTATTGTTACTGCATTTGCATGAAACCTGGAGAAAAGCTTCCTTGAATCTCAATGTTGGGCTGCTACACCTTGAGTTCATTCTAGGTCAGGTTTTACATTCACATTGACACCTTCTCAAAATATTTAATTAAAGATATCCAACTTGATTTACAGTGCCTGTACAAAGTTAACTTTGTGTTTTGTATGTTTCAGTAGCTGTGTAAGAGGTCATGAGGTCAAATCACTTGTCTGGTAGACAGTCTGGTGCGGAGAGTAATTGTTTATAGCATATAGGTCAGACACGCTGCCATTTCAAAGCTTGCTGTTATGTTCTAGCAATAAGCAGAGCTGGCTTCAGAATGCCCTGCCAACAAACACTAAGCTTGAGGAACCCAAGAGGAAAGAATTCTGCCTTATGCTAGTAATAATGTTGCAGTATTAGAAAACACCGAATCCCTGCAGCCTTTAGGCAGAGAAAGGGTTTTTAAAGGGTCTATAACAGAGGCAGGTGTTTTTTTTGATAATTATTCACTTCTCATGTTAAAGGTGGGTGGGTCTCCTGCACTGATCTACCAATCACAAAGAAGGTGTCAGTTGTCCCACACTGTAACAGGTGCAACATTGACAAATGAGAGATGTGAGATATCAGTCGAGCAAGCTCAGACTGCGACCCAATCAGCTGTCTTATCTCAAACACCTGTCTGAGTTTACAGGCCCTTTAAAATGATATGATTCTTGTAGTGGCACCTTGTGATAAATGAAAAGCCGGTATGGGTCTGCCTTTTCCACTTGACAGTGATTTCAATACAGTATATAGTGTCTGTGCTTTTGCCATACACAGTTTGTTTTATGTTGCTTTAAAAGTGATAAAACAAACGTAAAAGTAAGGACATTTTTGAATACTTGTGGAATCAGCTTGGTCGTGTTGTTCTCAGAGGGACCCACACAACCACGTTGGCTGGCTTGCGACAAATGCTGCTTGAAGAATGGGATTCCATTCCACAGCAGTGTGTGACCAGGCTGGTGACCAGCATGAGGAGGAGGTGCCAGGCTGTTGTGGCTGTGTGTGGTTCTTCCACACGCTACAGACGCTCCTGTTACGTTTCCAACATGCCTTGTTTATTCAAACTTCAATCATCCAATCCACCAACAACACCAAACAAGAGTCAACAGCAAAGCAAAGCTGTTTAACATTGTCACAGAAGATTTGGCATATTTTTCATGGGCGCAACCCACATATTTGCTCTGCTGCTCATCCCACAAATGCATGTTCCTTACAAATGTGGCATCATTTAAAAAGGGAAATAATCCGGCTTTCCAATGGTATAATATGCATTTCCAAAAAGCATTGTTACAACAAATAAATAATCTACCAAACACAATTGTCCTTACTTTTTGTGTTATGTTTAAATAAATAAGTGGACAAACCCACATACACACACATTCTTCTCAAGAACAGTTTTGAAGCTCAAGCTGTGCTGGCTCTGGAGTCCCCCGCATCTTTGCGGTAGCCTAGAAGAAATGAATACAGCACGGAAGTGCCAAACCCTGCAGTTCATCGAATGGCCACTTGAGGCTGGCTGCAGAAGGGAGTCAAACCCCATGGACTACAATGTTTAAAAAAAAAAAAAAACGGTTTGGGTCTCTATAGCTAGTCTCCCCGTTCAAGCCAATTGCACGGGTGGCGATTTTTATTTTATTCATAACTTATCAGTTAAAAAAATATTAGCCATGCATTTTTCCCATTATAATGAATAAGGGGCATAAGGGGGCGTTACAGGCGGAGGGAGGTACTGCAATGATGGCGACGGCCAGAGCGCGGCGTTCAAATACTTTCTTGAGAAAAGATATGGGTGACGTCACGGAGGGTTTGTCCATTTATATGTAGTCTAATGGTTCCTGCTCGTTTGTCATTTTCATACCTGGTACAGCCGCACATGTGTGTGGGGGGGTGTGGCCCACAACACACTTGTCTTGGTCTGAGATGCTGGTGCTCAAATGTGACATCAAGTGGTAGAAAGTGTCATAGTTCAGTGGATTGCTTCTATTGCTTGTAGAGCCATCTCTTTCAGGTCTATACTTTCTGATGGGGTGTGTGTGTGTGTGTGTGTGTGCGCGAACACCTGACCCTGCCATTCCCACAGATGTCTTGCATTACAATTATAAGCACTTATGTTTTGACCAGAAACCCTCACTTTCCTAATCCCACAGATCACTGTACGAAAAGCGCAAAATACCAGACAGTGATAATTCTGTCAGGCTTGCGCCAAATCCATCCTGTGACAGCCCTTAAGCTCCTGCTTAGCTAGAAAGGTAAGAAACAAGTTTGATCTTTTGACTCAGGATTACGCTGTATATTGAATGGTGTGGAAAGAATCAGGTGGAAAGCACTTTCCTGGTAAATTGTTGCATTAAAGTTAGCGAGTGCTAATGAATGAGGTATATGAAAAAAGAATGTTTATAATATTACCTGCTATAATGACTGTTTATACAGTAGGCCTGTGCTTTTCTTAAGCATTGTGTATTGGAGTATCATACCTTTAGTAGAATGTGTAGGAATTTACCAACAGTGACATCAAAATAAGGAATTCTCACCCTTATTGAAAAGCCAGATGATTGTCACATGTGACGTTCCAGCCAGCCAGACAGGTTCAGTAGTTTATTTTATGTAAGGGTAATGTTAATCATCCTCCGTTATCCTCTATTAATAAACTACAAGAACAGTGTCTATAAATGTCTTAAAATATGGTATTGTTCCGTTTTTGAGGCCTGTCATTACAGTTTAAACATCTGGTGGCACCAATATAATTGTAATTTTTCATAATCCCTGTTCACAATGCACTGTACTGTGCACACATTCATTTATGTCACTGGTGAATCTTGAGCACACTACGTGATACTATTTATATCTATCCCTCCCTTGTATTGTTTAAAGCCAGTGAGAGCCCTTCCCTATATGAACACCTCAGCAAATCCCACTGGCTCCTTTCCTCCCAAGCTCCAGACACTGCCTGCAACTCCAATTATGAAGAAATGTGTGGAGGAGCTGGGCAACTGTCAAGGGTCCTGGAGAAGTTCTATTTTAATTAATCTTGGCCTGAAATTGGCAGCTCTGGAATCGCGACACCCCTCACAACTCCCTGAAGTACATCCAATTTTCTGTCTCAATAGGCATTAAATTAGCAAGAACATTCCCACCGCCGTCACCCCTGCACACATAACAAATAAAATACATTTGGCTGTGTGACATAATGGAGTGCTAACAGATGACTCACCGCCCAAGCGATGTAGGAAACGGGTGAATTAGGTTTGCCAGCACCCCATCACATCTGGGAGTATTAAAAAGCAGAAATGTGCAGGAAGGCAGATTCGGGCACGAGGAAAAGCCAACGCAGACATTTCTGCTTTACTGACAGAAAGTTCTAAAGTTATCAAGGGATATTTCTCTGACTACTTCTGCGAATGTTTGGAATAACATTGACGCGCAATGAGCCTTGTGTGTTTTCTTCCAGATGAAAATTAACAACGTTGTGAATGTGGAAATGTGCCACGTGTGATTGACACGTTTTTTTCTGCTACTTGGCATTAGCTTCACACTGATAAGCACAATGACTTCTGAAGTTTGTATGTGTGTGCAGATGGTCTTTTTACCATTGTTGGTTGGCTGGCTGATGTATAGCATCTCTGAGGCTGCTTTCATGAATGCAATTTGCTTTGTCTGAATATGCTGGTTTCTGGGGAAAGTCCCTTTTAACTGAGAAAACGGGTTCAAATTGCATGGTGTCGTATTGGTGCGACATTATTTCTAGTAAAGGTCCATAAAGACTGCAGTTGCACATAATATATATTAATGTTCTGGTGAAATTCCCATATTCTGAGAGAAGCGTATTTACAGTTTAGGAAAAAGCCAGTGAGGGTGTAAAGGAGTTAATATAATGTCACTTTCTTTACTTTAAGAATACATTATTGATTTTCAGAATCATTCTCAATGCATCAATACTTAAAGTTCATCAGCTCATACAGTAGATAAGCAAGATGGATTTATGTCATCACATATACCTACAGTATACCGCATGGCAATCCTCTGTGTGCCAACTGAATCATTTCATCTATGGGCTCGATCGCACATGGCAGATGGCACTCACAACAGCAGACACCAGAGAGGGGAGTTTCTATAGCCCTGTCTAAAGCATTTGATCCTCAGTATCTTTCTTCTGAATCCTTTGTTCATGGCCTCTGTGGTCTTAACTGCCTTGGATAGATACACGTGTGGGGACACTTAATGAGAGCTTATATAGACCTGCAGTATAAGGAAGCGTACTACAGGGCATGGGCCATATGTATTTTGGTCCTCTATATAAACGTCAAGTCTTTTAACCACAAAGACTTGAGACAGATTGTAATGATAAATATAAAAAAAATATTAAAAAAAACACACATTCAGACAGATGCCAAGCAGAAGTTCTGAAACAGGGTCACCACCTGAGATTCAAGTAAAGCTTCACATTACAGTTAAAAGGCTGCACAGGCCCACATTTCACATGGACGCAAACAACACCCCTTTACCCCCCCCCCCCCCCACCGTTTTACTTAAATAATATAGTTACATTAAAAACTAATGATTTTCCATCTATCAATATCACCCCTTTACCCATGCCTCCCGTCGGTTAATGAAAATCTGTCTATAAACTGCTTGGGTAAAAACGTGGAAGGGACATAGAGACACCCATAGAGAGACGAATCCAGGATGGTTAGGATAAATAGGTGCCGAGTGGGTGGGTGACACTTTGCATAATAAAATCAATAACAGTAGGGCTGTCAAGCGATTAAAGAAAATAATCTGATGAATTACACTCTTTGTGAATCATTAATCGACACACGTCTATCTATCTATCTCCCTCCACTTAGACAACACTCACAAAAACACCAGAAGCATGCCAATTTGTTTAGTGGATAACCATTTAATCCCCAGAAGCCGAGTGGGGGAGTGTAATTTTGGCTGGCCAAATGCCTGACTATAAAGATAAATTTAAATTTGACATTGAAGGTCGCTACTGTAGGAGTACCCATAATCTCAGCAGGTAGAGCATTCCAAAGTTTGGGGCCTGATGTGAATGCTCTTAATCCTGATGCTTTCTGTTTAAGTTATGGGTAACAAGACTACTTATGTGAGCATATACGGCTCCATATGGTACATGGTATTACTAGTTCCAATGAATAGGAAGATGCCAATCTTTCTTATAAACAGGCAGATCTTTGTCACATCTCAATAGAGATCAGCCAGAATAGGAGATATGTGGTCACACTTTCAAAATAAATACGAGTCAGGTTTCTGGTAGCAGCATTCTGTCACGTCGTTTACAGACTAGATACTCATCCTCAGGGGGCTGGAGAGCAAGCCATTACAATTATCTAGACACAATGATTTGAACGCATACATTTGGGTCTCTACATTGATAAAATTGTGAGAATCAAAGTGGCAGAGATTGGAGAATGCAATTCCTGTAATATCTTTCAGGGAAAATTAAAGAGCATGTAAATGTATGATTGAGTCCTGATAGATAGACGAGATAAAGATGACAAATTAAAACCACTAGGGTTTTGTTTCGGGTGTACGGTGTGGCACAGACTGAAGGATACCATCTCTGTCCCTACCCCAGGGCCATAGAAAGAACAGAGTTACGCCATCTCCGTTCACACCAATGGACCATTATTTTTTTCACAGCAATGGCAGATCGTGGAGCCTCAAATTAGTTCCCAGAAGTTAGCCTAAATACTAAAAGTACCCTATACATTTTATTTTAAATGTAAATATGTGTATGTATCCATCCATCCATCTTCATCCGCTTATCCCTAGTCGGGTCCATGTGACCGTTGAAACTTTTGAACTTCCGTTGGCATAACTGTTATTTCCATGGCTCTGCCCTACCCTACACCTTCCTGCTCACATGGATATATCAGGTCTGTGTCAAACACAGGCAATAAACGATTAAAAACCAGTTCTTACATGTACATCGCTCAGTTATAGCTAAAATCACACTGATGTGGTATGTGAAAGAGGTAGTAATTCACAGACAGCCAAATGAAAGTGAAACACAATGAAAGATAAAAGTGAAGCGTTATGTATAACTAAATTCCTGTATAGAACGTGACGAAGAATAAATAAATAAAAAGCCTTGATTTTGTAAACAATATTATCAAGGGCTTTAGTTGGTAACAAAGCACTTCACTACTGACTGGCTGCCCCGAATTAACCTTTTAAAAATTAGGGTTCAGTGTCACCATGGTAACAATGCTTGAATTAGACATTGGACAAATCTAGTGCTCTTATGGGGACAATTTAATTAGGTGTCAAAAACCCATTCACTTGAGCTGAGCAATGGCCATGGGACTGTTTACTTGACATCGTACCATCGCAGACGCCTTACTGGGTGCCTGGTTCACATTTTTACATCTCACTTATCCAATGTAGGCTAGGTTAAATGAGAGTAGGCTACCCATAGAGCACACCTCAACACACCCCATATCCATGACACCATCCCGGGAATTTTAATTGGCCAAGACTGGAGCCACATTGCAGCCCGGCCGTTCCACCACTAAGTCCTGGAGCCTCGGTGATTACCTCCACTGTCTGCATTGATCTGCTTCATAATGAGACGACCAGCTCTTCGGCAAGCCTCACCTCCACCACTTAGTTCTCAATGTCCTCTCTCATTTCCGTTCCCTCGGTGCATTCCCTGTAAGGTTGAGGGAGGGACGGGCAGATTAACGATGCCCTCTCTAGTTTTCTGCAAGAATAATGATTGTTAAAATGCAATCAAGTGGTAGCAGCGCTCGGGCAGTAGATCTCTGTATTTTATTGCAGTCGCCAGGTCAGCGCACCTCTGCTGTTTAAATTATAGCTATGCAAATCACCTGAAGTGCTCTGGTATTGGAAAGCAGCAGATTTAAGACGCAGGGGCATGTGCTAAGTAGACAGTGTCTCGATAACTGTAACACCAGCTATTCATCAGTATGTCAGTCTTCTCTGAGCTGGAGCCACATTTTGAGAAGTTCTCTGGCGGAGCAAATTAAGTTCTCTCTTCTACACACGCAAGTATGCTTATAGTGTTGTTGTTTATACATTTTGTGAAATAAGTCTACAGTATTCTTTCAGTTCAACCATTTGAGGAAATCCTAAGAATAATAACATGGGCACATGCATTAGTTTGTAAGAAAAGGTTTCAATTATTTATTGTGTCTACCATATAAAACTATGGTTATGTGTATGTATATATATATATATATATATATATATATATATATACATACACACACTGTATATCTATACTCCCTTGCAAACACTGCCCTACTAATTGTGTTTAAAGTGTACAGTATTTTCTAAACTAATCATGACTTTGGGTTTGTTCACAAAGCTGTTAGTAGCCTATCCAACTATTAGTGATTGGTAAGATGTTTTTACATATGCAAATGACCGTACTTACTGCTAATACTGTTAATATCTGAGAAAGCTAATATTTAATCAAACAAAATGCAGACATGACGGTGCTAGGGACCATCTAGAGACAATTACTGAGCAGGTAACATCTTAACATGAACTATCACTGCCCTCTTTTGGTTAGAATATTACATTACATGTCATAGAGGCACTGTCAGCTTTCAATAATTGCGGGAATGAAACTAGTAGTACATTTCTCCCGCATAACATAATATGTTACCCACATTTACTTTAGACATCTAAGACCACTTGATGTCAGCGGGAGGGGATTTGTGCAAACCACACCGTTCCAAAATGCACAACATACAACAGTATACAAATAACAGTTTTCTTGTGAACCTTGTGACTGCTAATATGCTTATCTCAGAGAAAGGAACTGAGAATGCTGTTTTATAATTACAATGTCTCTGTTGTTTTACCGCACCGTTCTCTGAAGCCAGTCATTCCTTTACACCCCTGCTCATTTCCATTCCTGGATCAAGGTTAAGGCTTGATGGTTAGGAGCACAGCAACATGAAAAATGTATTGCAACTGGGTAGATGTAAAAACTAAGTACAATTGGAATTGTATTGGAAAAAAGTGCTTTTGGTCCACAATATACACAACATTTCTCCAGATACCATTATCAACTGTAAAAGTTGCACTCATAGTTAAATAAATAGGTGTAATAGATGTTAGATAGCTAGTGTTATTTAGGTTATGCATTTATTGTATTATTTGGGTGGGCATATCTGACATAACACTTAAAAATCCACCAGCAATATACACATTGAAAATGCAATATAACTGGGGTACACATGTGCCGGTTAACTATAGGCCTACTATAGGTTTTATTGAATGAGATTCCACTGTCAGAATTAGACCAACTATATACCAGTAGAGCTCTATGGTCTGTACCTTGTCAATTAGCGGTCTGCTGAGTGCTATTTAAATCCATGTAACCTTCCATTGAAGAGACCGTGGCAAAGACTGGGAAGAGGTGAAACAATGAGCCACAGTATGCAGAACACAGTGAGGATATACAGTATTGCGTCCCTCTGGGGAGCTAGTCATGAGCCCGCTTCTGTTGCGTCAGATGAACATTCCACATTCACTTTTAAAAAGGGAAATAAAGAGATCCCTGTCAACTTTAGCAATATTGGTAATATTTCAATATATATTCTTATTAAAGTTGATAGTATATGTAGCAACTTTAATGTAATCCATCCTGTATTTGAACAGTACATTCCTTCACATCTTACTAACGGTAACACTCAAGGCTTGATTCAAATGCGTTTTAGCATTAGCGTGGTAGAAAGACAAGAGAAACACCATTAAAGGCAGAAGCCGATATAAGGTGGGATGAAGGCAGATTTATAAGGGAAAGAGACTGGCCAAGGCTGTCAGACAGAAGTCATATGAACAGCATCTACCACCACCTTCCCTCACTGTGCTGCTTTGACCTGAGGCCAGGATTACCAATAATCCCCACTCACATCTTCTCACATGATCCCCTATCCTGCCCCAGGTTTATTCACACAGAACAGGAATGGTGGACGGAGGAATTCAGTGTGTGCGTGTTGGGGTAGGGTGGGGGTGGGGGTGGGGGGGGGGGCGGGGTGATGGTCGGTTGGTCACGGTCATGAGATCAGTACACAGAGGAGTGCCCTGCAGCCAGACCAGCCATTGGGTTCATGTTCAAACGTTCCCTGAGCATGTGGACTACACTGTAAGACACCCCATGTTCTGTGTTTGCGTATGTTTGTATTTCCATGTACTCTTTAAGTGTCTGTGAGTGCCAAAGCCATCATCTGAACAGGCAAAATAAGATATAGCCTTCTTAACTAATTCTCCTATGCTATGGACGTCGATGCAGTTAAACACATTTTTTGGCTGTTTAACAATTATGTATGCGTTTACTACTGCTTATCATTAATAATATAATAATGAATAATAATAAATAATAATTTTATTATTTGCCATTTCAATCTTCCAGAGTGAAAACCCTGTTTTGAAGTCGCAGTTGACTTAAGGTTATTTACAATTATTTATACCCCCCTTCTGCTTGCATTACACAAGTGGTTTGTCCAGCATCGAAATTAAGCACTGGTGTGCATCTGTGTGTTTTTATTCAATGCCACATGACTATGGTATATACATCTACAGTAGTATTAGAGATTCACACACCTCACAGTAAGATAGGAGGAGCTGAGACTGCAAGTTAAATGTGTCAATTGAGTTATCACATTATCTTGTAGATATTATATTAATGTAGATCAAATTAGGTATTGTCCCTGTGTGTATAGGAGGGAGGCCATCACATGTCATGTTAACCAACCTGCGGGCAAAGCAACTCAAATAAAATATGTGGCCTTGTACTTTAGATGACTAGAAATATGTTTTCTTATCAAATGTGTCTATACCTACACCATTGTATATTCACTGTGGCTGTCCAAATTACAGATTAAGTGGAATATCTGACTATTTTCTTTGCATTTAGTCTGATTGATTACCTAGTCATCAACATGCATTGTTAAAATTGATGTAAATAAAAATACAATGCAGGTTAACAAATCAAATAAAAAGTCAGGCAACTCTACCATTATGGTTCACTGGGCCTAAATTTTGAAATATGGACCTAATACCGATTAAATTGCTAATACTGGCACTGGAAGCATTTTTAACCTGCAGTCCTTTGCATTTAAATTATAGTTGGTGCGTGACTACTTCCCTAGCCCCGCATTCCTGGTCCAGTAAATGTGACGTGGTCACGCGGTAGGCCTAGTCAAAAAACCCGGGGGTGGGGGGCATTCACTAATCCGCTATTTAAGGTCTTGGGAAGTTGTACTGTGCGGACGCTTGGGAACGTAGGGGCACCGTGTTCATTGGACTGATGTGGATCTGGCTTGAAGAGGACTGGTTTGAGAGCTCAATTTCAGAATCAGCGTCATTTGTGGAAGCTGGAGAAGTTCTAACGAGCGCTGAGTTTTGACCATAGGCCTATCGCTTTGACACACTATTTGGACATGTCGGTGCGCGTGTTTTTGGTGCTGCTCGGTACTGCGGTTGTTGCCGCTCAGTTCCCCAGGGAGTGCGTCACGCCAGACGGACTTGGAAGTGGGCAGTGTTGTCCGTCCCCATCGGTCCTGGACAATGATCCGTGCGGTTCCACTTCGGGACGCGGACAATGCGTTCCCGTAACGGCGGACTCACGCCGGCACGGGCCCCAGTACCCCCACGACGGACGGGACGACCGGGAACAGTGGCCGATCCGTTACTTCAACCGCACGTGTAGATGCAACGGAAACTTCAGCGGGTACAACTGCGGCCGTTGCAGACACGGATGGATCGGGGCCAACTGCGACCAGCGGGTCCCTGTAGGTGAGTGTAGTCTACAGCGACCAATAATTTTATATAAATTCAAGTTTTTATATAAGCCTACAGTATATTCATATTATCATTACTATTTTGACTATTTATCAATGCTCATCATAATCCCCCAGTAAGAAGAAACGTGTTGCTCTTGAGTGCCGACGAGAAAAGGGCCTTCGTGAGCGCACTGGATCAAGCCAAGCGCACGGTGCACCCAGAGTTGGTGATCGCCTCACGGCGCTACGCGGAGATATTTGGCACCAACGGAAGCGCAGTGCAGTTTGAAAACGTCACCATCTACAATTATTTCGTTTGGTCCCATTACTACTCGGTCAGTAAGACCTTCCTAGGCGTAGGGCATCCAAGCTTTGGGGGAGTGGATTTCTCACACGAAGGGCCTGGTTTTGTTACCTGGCACAGATTCCATCTGCTCCAGCTGGAGAGCGACATGCAGGTGATAATGATATCGTCACTGACGTTCTTCTTACTCATTATTATTATTATTATTATTATTAATAATAAACTTCTGCTCACCTAACTATACTTCCGTATTACAATTTACAAACGTGTCAGGTTTGGCATAGTGCAGGGGTCTGCAACCTGCGGCTCCTGAGCCTAGGTTGCCGTTAGGCTCTGGGGCTGAGAGGTTTCGTATAGGCCCCCCTCATCACAATAAAAAAAAAATACATGTTTATAATAACCTTTGTCTATGCAGTGAAACACTAGGCTATTTGTTTCTCTCTGAAGACAGCTATTAAAGCAGGACAACAAAAGCTGCACAGGCTACTGGGAAGCAATGGGTAGGCTTACCGTCACACATGCTCAAACAACAACAGTATTCGCCTCCCAATTACTTTCATTACATATATAAAATAATATTATGATGCAAAATGGCATCTTCACTTCATCCAGAGTTCAACACAGGTACACTTTGACTGCTGAATTCACACAGCCTTAAACAGCAAGGACGTGTGTGCAATTGACTGTATTTTTCTTCAAGGCATGGATGGATTGCGGGGCGAACCACAGACATTTTTTTTTTTTTTGTAATACGTTTCTAATGATAATCACAAACACCTACACATTTTACCACTGAAAAACAACACGGGTGCGCTAAAGTTATGTCTGACGGTGAAAACAACCTCATACTGACTACCAACTGGAAATCTGAGTTCCGTGTGTGTCATCTCCTGCACTGCCCACATTCAGCACCACAAGACATGAATTTCACATCGGAAGGCAATCGTGCATCGCCTGCCCATTTTACATTCGCATCTGACCATAGGCCTACACTTAATCGAAGATTGTCTTACCTTATAGAGGTGTTATCTCTGGTCTTTGTAGAAAAAGCCATGATTGTCGCTAAAATCCAACTCACTGCGAGGCGCCATTTGCGACTAGTGGTGGGATTTTTGTTAGGGCTCCAAATTAAGTCACCATAGCTCCATTCTTTATTTACGCACGTTTTCTCCAGACTTCAGTGGATGTGCAAAATGTCCTACTGACTTTCTTGTCTCCACATTAATAAGCTCGCCATTCACAAAACAACAGTATAGTATCCTGCTAAGAACGCAACTAAGTAATGGAGTTAAACTTGGATATTCTTCTTTAAATTGGATTATGGAACGGTTTATAGCCTACTACCCCTCTGCTTCAGAATGACATTTCAATCGTGTTGTGCCTTTCTCTTGATGTGTTTATATGGAGTATTTTCATTCGTGTTGGGCTTTTAACTTGATTCCGCTCGGAATAGTAGGGTCCCATGTAAATGCAGTCTTGATTTAGCCAGCCACTACCTTCTGTCATTAGCTGAATGGGCTACAGCCACGTATTGCTACGTACAGTAGATCACGTGACAAAATAATTTACATTCTGATAGGCTTTTGTGTCACGTTTCCCACGTGGGTTGTAAATTGGATAAATCAGCAACCAAAACAATGGATATCAAATGATGGACAGAATATTCAACAAATTACTAAACACGTTTATTTCATTGACTCATGATAGGCCCCTCGTCTTCATAGGCCCTGGGGCTTCAGCCCAAGTAAGCCCAAGCATTAACGCGGGCTTGAGCCCCTCTACAGTGGCTCCCTGTGGCTTTAACAAACATCCTAGAACAGGGCTATTCACCTCCGGTCTTTGAGGGCCCCACCCTGCATGATTTAGATGTCTCCCTGCTCCAACACACCTGATTCAAATGAACGGGTCATTAGCAGGCTTCTACCAACCTTGAATCAGCTGTGTTGGAGCAGGGAGAGATCTAAAACATGCAGGGCAGTGTTCCCCGAGGACCAGGGTTGGGACACACTGATCTATGTTATATTTTGCCTGTGTCTTCTGATTTCACCAATATCCAAATTGATCTAGTCCATGCAAAATTGGGAGTGAACATTAGCGGAGTATGAGGCTAGCTTTTAGTATATTCTGTTTTCAAGTCATCAGAATGTTAATGAATTCTTATTCAGGTGGTCTATTACAAATGTTGATTGGCTAACTATAATTGATTGATAGGATAAGTATAATATTTTCTGCGGCTCCAGACAGATAAATATAAAATTTTTTGGGCACAAATGGCTCTTTTGATAGTAAAGGTAGACCCCTGGCATAGTCATAGTTGTTTGTGCATATGAATCTGAATCGAAAGGTCTGCGGTTCAAATCTCACTACCAGCAATACCAACTTCATGTAGTTCAGCTCCTAATTTCTAACTAAATTTAAATGTATACAATATAAAAAATAAACAAAGGCCATGGACTTTTATGAGGGCCCCTGCGGGAGGGAGCGGGCTGGGCAGCTAGCCTAAGCAGTTTCTCCAGAAAGATTTATAGGCAACAAATCTTATTTTATGAAGTAGAAACCCTGTTTTGTTATCGTGATAATTCAATATAGTTGAAAACAATAATCTACACTTTTAAATAATAAACTATTGCATGTAATTAACCTATATGACATTGTGTCAAAAGATATCTATATTGTTTTTGCTTCAATCACCACATAAAAGATAAAGCAAATTACCGCTCCCTGGCATCGGGTAAGTGCATTTCAAAGACTGATCACGTAACTGGTTAATCTTTCAGGCCATGCTTGGGGACCCATCGTTCGCCCTGCCTTACTGGAATTTTGCCATCGGGGGGAGCACATGCGACATCTGTACCGATGATCTGATGGGTTCCCGGAGCAACTTCGACATGAACTCCCTGAGCACCAACTCCATTTTCTCTCAGTGGAGGGTCATTTGTGAGAGCGTGGACGAATACGACACGCTGGGAACCATCTGCAACAGTAAGACTTGCTGCAGGATTCATGTTTCTATTTCCACACTAATCGTCAATGGAATTAGAAACACCTGGCTGACAGAAACATCCATGTGAATAATGACACCCATTCCTCCAGCAGTAGTGTGCAGAGTGCAGTAAAACATGAATCATGACTGTCAAAAAAGCAGTGCAATGGGACAATTAAATGGTCAAATAGTTTTTTTTTTATATTGAGTTCTGTAGGAAAGGTCTGTATATAAAAAATAATATCTCAATCTCTCCAAAATGCACTAAATACTATAGGTTCCAGTACAGTTTATGAGAGGCAGATGAGGACTCATTAATTGAATTGTGATGTTAATATGTAAAGTGTGCACAACCCTCTTCTGACAACATTTTGAGTGAATGAGATGGAAAACCTTGTCCTGTTTTCCTCCCAGGTACAGAGACCTCTCCCATCAGGAGAAACCCAGCTGGTAACGTCAACAGGCCCATGGTCCAGCGGCTTCCTGAGCCGCAGGATGTGGCGGACTGTCTTCAAGTGAACACATTTGACACACTGCCTTACTACTCCACCTCCTCTGAAAGCTTCAGAAACACCATTGAAGGTGCGTTTAAGAATAGTGCAGAGCCACACATAATGTCTGGGACACAACACTAGCTAACTGCATCAAGACCCACCTACTTGACAGCAGAGGTATTTTGATCATAAGCACAATGATCAACAAAATAGCTAAAAACAAATCGGACAGTAAACGAGGACTTTTTTGGTAAACTAGATTATACGAGTCTGGATGTTTGTTAAATAAGTAAGTTATTAACCATCTTAATACATAAAGACTGAAGTTAGTAAATTAAGCACTGCAGTATGTAATGCCTCTCCAACCATGTGACCACTGCCAATTTCGAAATGGTGTAACTGTTATTTCCATGTCTCTGGGTATAGGACAAGTGAAAGGGGCGGAGCTTGAAATAGGTCAATTGCATATTTTATGAGTGAAAATGCTAATAGCTAATCAAAATCTACTACCCCACTTCCTGATAGTGCTGACATGCTTACAGGGGCATACTGTATCAAATGTTCACCACAAGTCAATTATGTGACATAGTGCTAATGAACATAAGAGGCTGACACTATATATATAGCATATTGTCATACTGTATGTAAAGAATCGCAAGACACATTAATACGCTGCAATAATGGAAAATATTTTATAAAGAGCTTTGATGGTTATCAATGAATGCTTAACTAACAGTAGCAACAGCACCATCTATAGGTTTAAAACGGGCTGTGGCAGTTGCTCCATTTGACTGGTTGAAATTATTGCCAGGTTTTATGATGCTATGCCAGGGAAATTCAAGAGGGGGTTCGTGACACCTAGGGGGTCCTCAGAGTTACTAGAGGAGGTCCACCAAATTATTTGATCAGGCATCTTTATTCCTCAAATCTTGTCTGAACATATACATTATCATAAATACAATCTATTTAAGATATATTCATATATATATACAGTATATATATATATATATATATATGTATATGTATATAAATCTGTCAATAGGACTAAATATTTTAATTATTTGGAGAGTGCACCACTACATGTAATAAACAGCACTATATAGACCACCTTACCATATTAATTTTGGCCCAATGTATGGTATCTATCTGCTTTGATTATATCAGCAAAGGGGTCCTTACAAACCTAGTCTGTGCTATGCCATATCTATTCTCACAATAACTCTTAGTTCTGTGCTGGCAGGTTATAGCACCCCCCAGGGTAACTATGACCCCGCGGTGAGGAGCCTACACAACCTGGCACACCTCTTCCTCAACGGGACAGGGGGACAGACTCACCTCTCTCCCAACGACCCAATCTTCGTCCTGCTCCACACATACACAGACGCCATCTTTGACGAGTGGTTTAGGAGACACGGCCCAGGTAGCCTTTTCTAACTCGAGTCTAACTGCCGAAATCGTATTAGTGTCATACAATGTTTGATGTGATGGGATTAGATTATATACTTTTGTTAATCTGCCTAAACACGAAACCTTCCACTGCCTCATAGAGTCAGCTGTATACCCTGAAGAAGATGCCCCCATCGGTCACAACAGAGGGTACAATATGGTGCCGTTCTGGCCTCCTGTGACTAACGCCGAGATGTTTTTGACAGCCCCTGATAACCTTGGGTACTCCTATGAGGCTGATTGGCCAGGTATGAATGTGGTGTATTGTGTAAATGTATTGGATTATAATTCTCACCTATTTAAAAGGCAGGTTTAGCCATGCTCCAGAACGCTTGCTAACTTGGGAGTTCAAATCCAAATGACTCCCTAAGAAGCTCTGCCAGAACTTTTAAGCGCATTGTGAAGCCAGCAGCATTGTTGTTGTGAGCGGCGTTCGCAACTTAATGTGCTCATGTATGGAGCCACGGCTGTGTAGAAGTACCACAGGATGGTCTAGCGGTCTGGGTGTTGGGCTTCCAGCTGGAACGTCGTGGGTTGAAACCCAGGTGTTGACTACCTCTAAGCATCCTTGAGCAAGATGCCTAACCCCTAACTGCTCCCAGTGGTTGGTCACACCTGGCATGGCAGCAATCACCATCGGTGTATGAATGTGTGTGTGAATGTCAGGCAAACTACTGTAAAGCGCTTTGGATAAAAGTGTCAGTGATAAATGTGTCCATTTAAGTACCACAGACTTTTTTTCAGCACGCGCAGAGAACTGTAAGATAGCGAAATGCGAGGCGATATTTAGAATTTGACAAAAAGTGTATGAGCTTACAAATAGCTTTCAATAGCTGAAGATACATTTAAATATATTACTATTATGTTATTATTGGGATTGCAGTCTATAGGCAAAAATATTGATGTACTAACTAGCTCAGAGAAATTAGGTTTTATGTCTCTTGGTTGACTGTGATACGTTGCAATCACAGTCTACTGCTTTTCCAGGTCAACCCTTTACTCTCACTGAGATCATCACCATGGCAATTGTTGCTGCCCTCGTGGTCGTAGCGCTCATCTTCGCCGCCACCTCATGCGTAGTGCGTGCCAAGTCTCACAGGCTGGAGGGGCGTCAGCCCCTGCTGGGCGACCAGTACCAACGTTATGATGACGACAAGAGACAGTCTGTTGTGTAGAAAGGCTGTGGACACATCTGTCTCCAAGAGTCTCAGTGCCAGTTCGGACACTCACAGACACAGTATTGCCATTTGGCAATCACATTGTTGAGTCGAGTTTACATGAGCACTGACAGAAGGTGCTAGTAGCCATCTTAATATCATACTGTAAATAACTAGGGACTTGTATCTCAAAACATGATCATACTTCTAGCTCCTAAATTTATTCAAATCACATCTGCAGCTTGGCTTTAGATTTAGCATTTTAATAAATTCAATGAATGAATAAAAATGTAAAACAACACAGCCATGGAAATATTGTTGCACATATTACTTTCTTTGTTGCTTTTAGTTTTCAGTGACATTACAGTAGTACTCTTTTCCTCCCTAATGTAAGAAGTAAAACAGAATTACAATAGTATCTTATATACACCCATATTCCATATATATATTACACATATTATAATGTGGCTGCCTTTACAAAATGGTTTTGAAGTATTTCTATATTTACACAAAGTAATTTTAGTAATATGCTTAGTTTTACTTCTATAATATTGTATTATTTTCAAAATGCTTTTTATATTGTAATCATGACATTTAAAATCCACAAGGAGGTGCAATTATTGTCCACTTTAAGTTTAGTCTACTGTATCTTTTGGGAAGCTGCAAATAACTGAATAAATATGCTTTATGTTGCAATTCCTGAACTGTTTTATGGTTTTTTTGTATTATATATCTTAATAGTTGATGTATGTGGGTATGTACAATGAATAATGACAATTTCATATTAAACAATGGGTTTTTAGTGTATATCAAACTTTGTTTATTTGTGCTTATTCTCCTTTAGTAATATCTGAAAAAAATCAATCAATCAATCAGTCTTTATTTATATAGCACTTTTCATACAAATTCATGTAACACAAAGTGCTTCACACTATAACGTCATTAAAAACAAT
>JAODUK010044445.1:8215-20168 GCA_027564635.1 Typhlichthys eigenmanni
CACACACACACACACACACACACATTGGAAACACATTGCTAATGCTGCTGCACATTGCAAACACTGTCTGGACGACACAGCAAAAATGTCAGAGGCAAAAACTAAACACCACTGATGAAGTGTCGCTATGGTGATGTCGCTTATTGTCATCTGCACCACTTTGTTTATGCTCCAATTTACAGAGTCAGGTTAGCGACATACTGTAAACTACCATATGAAAATAGTACCTTTTGGCCACAAAAAGTGAGACTATAGAGTGAGCATAAAATGTGAGATGCCCTTGTTGCAGCCATAGACTGCATATACAGTAAATGGACAAACCCTCCGTGACATCATCCATGGGTTTTCAGTAGAGGTGCACAAAATATCAACTCAGTATCCTTATCGTTATATCGCATTGCACAATATCATATCGAAAATGCTGCATGAAGTATGGAATATTCCGTTTATGTTGTGGAGAGATGCGTCCATTGGCTGTTTGGCTTAGTTGTGTTTGATTTTGACAGAACAGTAAGATGTGTGGCTGAGGAAGTCAATGACGCAATAGAAGAGGAAACATTAGTGGTCAAATAGAAAGACTCCTCGGTAGCTTGGAATTACTGTTGTTGTACAAAGTTAAAAATGTGTTGTTTTGATTTGTTATGAATATATTTTGATGCATTTTCCCATAACCTTTGTGTTTTTACTCATGTTTAAAAATATCAAAATTAATATTGCAATTTTTCTGATCAATATCGCAATATCACATTTTAGCAATATTGTTTCAGAAGAACGTGTCTAAAGCTCAAGCTGTACTGGCTCTGTTTATCGCCATTTTTGTAGTACCTGTCTCCGCCTGTACGTACAAAGTATCCATAGTAATGGGAATAACGGATAGCGTAATATAGTTTCAATTGATGATTACAAATTTTAACATGGGGATCTATGGGGCTCGTTTATTGGAGCCCGCCTCTAGGGGCCATTGGAGGAACAGATTTTGGCACCTCCGTGCTGGATTCATTTTAAAGCACAGCAGACTGCTGCTTGGTCAAGGTGCGCAACATGTACACATCAACTACAACATCATTATGCAGATATGACAAATTCTTATCATGGTGAGGAATTGTACCATCATGGACGATACAACATGGCACAGCCCCAGGGCCCGAGCAAGCAGATAGGTCCTTGTGATGAAAGGGAATTATCAAAGACCAATTCATAGGACCTTTTTTTTTTTACAATGTCAAGTTAAAAACAGACCAAAGCTATGGTTGCATGGATATTATTATAAATAGATTATGGGGCCGTGATAAACTGGGGAAATTGAGTGCTTTTAAAATGCAAACATGTCCATTTCTCACTCATCTATGACATGGAAGGCTTGGAAACACGCAGTTAGGCCTTCAGCACTCCTCTGGTCTTTAGAGAGTGAAAACAACTGCACATAATAAACAAGTCAGAACAAAAGACTCATCTTTAATGAATCAAAATGCCTTTCACCAGGCCCCTATTTGATGTGGCTCTGTTAAGTTATCTGATGTTACCTCAAATAACCTAGCTAGCCCGTGAAATAAAAAATAAATAAATTAATTAAATAAATAAAATAGAAACATACAAAAAAAATAACAAATTACTCACAGCAAATTGCAACAAATCACAGCAAATGTAACTACTGATACAGTACATCAGTTTCTGGTAATAATCTGAGGTAACTTTACAATGACCAACAGAATACTACAGGTCAAGCATGGCAAGTATTACATCATTCATAGAAAAAGCACTTAAACACTGACAGCACTAACCCCCAAAGTAAATGATGACTAAAAATCTAATGTTGACTAAATGTGTGTTCTATTAGATATGAAATATATCCTTCGGTGACGCAATTTCAGACATGTCGCTCACAGCAAAATAGTCAGTTTCTTTTATCTTAAAAAAAGATAATAGCAACCAAATGGTGTCCGGGAAGCCAAAATCTGACTACATGGCACCACCCAGAGGTCGAATCAGTAAATGAACCCATCAGAAGGTTAGTGGGAAGTTAAGCAAATCTTAACCTTGATTTCCTTAACACAATAATTTATGATAAAATACCTTTATGTGTTGAACTTAAAATTGCCTTTAATTCATGTTAACAAGATGTCCTGACTTCTGTTCATGTAAAAGTGTAGCGTGTTAGTTTAACTCATGACCCCCTTGTTGAAATACAATTAGATCACATAAGAAGTAGAGACAGGTTGGGCACAAACATCTATTTTCAAAAGAACAGAGGGTCAATACCACAAGGACCGCAAAGGGAAAAAAATACATTTTAAAAAGACATGATGTTGAAACACGTTTCACAAAGACTAAATAAATCAGAATATAATGAAACTGTCAATGCTAGCAAGACAGACCACAACAGTGTAAGACTGTCATAACAGTGTAAATGGTATATCTGTCTAGACCAGACATTATTAAAGCAGTTGCCTTAGGCCAGCAGTAGAGGGCGCCATTATACTTTCTACCTATTAGTGG
Source organism: Typhlichthys eigenmanni (assembly GCA_027564635.1). Classification (NCBI taxonomy): domain Eukaryota; kingdom Metazoa; phylum Chordata; class Actinopteri; order Percopsiformes; family Amblyopsidae; genus Typhlichthys; species Typhlichthys eigenmanni. Next base: position 10,712 of record JAODUK010044445.1, read on the forward strand.
CCATCTTGTAAAGTCCTGGAACTCTGCATAATCATCAATACTGGGGAGCTACTGTGCCTCGTGGGGGAGCTACCTGGTGTTGACAGCATAATCCCGTAAAATAATACCAACAATATTAAATAACACTCTTCAGACAACTGGTATTCACAGTTCTAATACACAGCTATTGTTCTTTTATACTAGATTTTTTGTCTAGAAACTCATCAGTAATTTATACCTCTGTTATGACCCCCCCCCCTTCCTTTCCCCTGTTGTTAATGCCTTTTAGAGTGTCCATTCAGGATCACAATAAAATGCCGTTGTCATCCTTGCCGTTCAAAATAGTTCAAAATAGTGTTGATATAATGTCAAGACAACATTATACTATATTTTACTGAAACTTTGTGGATTGTTACTATACAGTATATGGTTGTAGTAGAAAGTCCTCCAGACATCAGTGCACGTTAATAATTATTTATTTTACCAGGAAAGTCTCATTGAGATATAATCTCTCCTACAAGGGAGAACTGGCCAAGACAGCAGCTCGGTTAAAAAAATAAAACTTTACATACAGTGAAAATAAAATAGGTTGTTATAAAAATAATATTAATATACTCATTTATTTGCATGTAAAACTTTGGGTAAAAACGGTCTGCTCTTGTGGCTGTCAACCCGTACTGCCAAACCGCAGACAGAATTTAGGTGCGGAAAAAGAAGTTTTTCGCTACTTTATTACCAGAAAGTGACCGTTTCTCATTCATAGTGGGGTACAGAAGTCAAATGGCTACAAAAACATACTCGACAGCACCAGATTTAGTTCTGGCACTGTTTTTAGAGCAGACCTCGACTTGTGTGAATGAATAAGGCTGTCAGAAATAGTAATTGGAGCGTGAGCCACACTGACTCCATTCTCATAATTAGGTGATCCCACCTGAGATTGTAATAACAGGTCCATAATAGTGTCAGCAGTGAAACATTAGGAAATATGCTCTTCAAGTTGTCTGCATTTGAATAAATAAGATCACATTGATTCAGTCAAATTTGTTTTGATCAAAGTTTGTTTTGATAAAAGTTTTTAATTGTCTTGTGTAACCAATATAAAAGGAGTTTGGCTATTTTATGGTTAACTATGCATTTATTGCATTTATTGTTAGATATCTGCTTTACATTTGTGGATTTATACTTTAGGTACTGTAGTCCTGGGTTTTGTGTATTCTCTGTACCAGTCAAGGTACGCATTACTTCAGATAACACTCAATGCTGTACAATGCTGTGCTGTGAAATTGTAATAGACAAGAGCGAGAAAAGCGTATTGTTGAAGAAGAGTGACCCCTTGGTTTGCATTAATAAAGAAATGTGTTTCCCACTCAAGTATAACAATAACAGCTGGATATTATCCACATTACAATGTAAATCTAGCACATGGCTCGCTATGAAAACAGGTCTCCAGTCCGTCATGTCCTTTATAACGCTATTGTAAAACTCCTCTTTGAGCCGTTTAACAAAAACTTGCAGACGTTTCACACTGAAAGACATTATTTATTTATTTAACCAGGAAGTTTAATTAAGATTTAAAAAAAAAAAATTTTCAAGGGAGCCCTGGCCAAGACAGGCAGAGGAGCCTCTAAAAAGGACATGCAACATGACTCTATATATTATAATAAATGTAAGATACATATAAAGAAAGTTTATGAAACAACATTCTTTTAATTTACAAACAAATAGAGAAAAAGTTAGTTTTTATCCATCAGGCCCAATTAAAGGGTTAAAGACTGAAAATGGGATTTAAAATTTCTTTCATAGCACAGGGGCTAAAAACAGTCCACGTTAATAGACATAACAGGGACCTTAATTATAATGGTTATATGCATGACGGTAGCTAGTGGATGAATGCCCGTAAAGACTGGACATTTAAAAGCTGCAGTGGACCTCGAGAAATTCAGAATCAGTGTGAACAGCAAGTGCTGTTTAAATGAAGGAGACTTTTAACATTATCTAGGCTAATAGACCCACTGTATTTACCATTCAGTAGAATTTATAAGAACTGGGGTTCATAATGTCACATTTTTCAACTAAACCGGTCAAAGCATGTAAAAGAATTGCGCATGGGACCTTTGAGCTGGAAGACCACTAGACTACCCTGGCTGTTTGATCTACTTGTACGACTGACTCACTGAGTAAATGGTTGGACAGTCTGTGCAGGTGATGATGGTTATGATGAACAATACAGGTGTTTGGATAAAGTCAGCAGGTTGTTCATAGGTCTCGCATGCAAAACCCTGCTCTCTCTTGCCAACTTTGAACTCAAATCAAAAACACAAACTGTTCTCCCTGCAAAAATGTGATGCTCCCGGAGAAACTCTGCCCCACACATATACTACAAAGGCTAGGGTATTGTTGTTGTGAGCGGTGTTGGTTTGCGTTTGTTTATTTGTGTTCCTATTAACAGAGCCAGGGCTGTGTAGAAGTATCAGATTATATTTTCAGCACAGGCGTAAACTAGCGGACTGCGAGGAGATGTTCTGTGAATTTGACAAAAAGTGTATTAGCTTACAATCACTTACTATATACTATTGACACCCATACACCATATGCAGAATCAGAGCCAATACAATACTCCAACCCTCCACCTAGGCCTGTCATGATATTTACTGTATCAACTTATCGATGGACATGACCTCAATCATTTTTGCTGACCTCGATAATGCCTTGTTGCGTTTACATGCGGGTTGCTTAAGAAAGTTAGCCAGTTGCGCTGCTTCTGTAGCCAGCTTCGAGAATCAGTCTGGAGAGCTTGGAATTCATTGTGAATTGTGAAACACAATGATGGCTACAGGCGTGGTTTAGGTTAGCTAGGGGCATGGTTTAGGTGTGAACGAACAACTGCATAACAACAATGGCGGGTCCTACAGAGGTTAACGTATAGGTGATGCAATATAGCATGTTTTATTATAATTTATTTGAAGAGCAAATGGAAAATATGTTTTCAAGTTCTGCCTGGACGACTCCCCAGATGGACGTGGCTAAGGGACACAGACATCTGTTTACTGCTTCTGTATTCTCGTCTGCTTTCTATCACGGTAGGCAACGCCACACACACAAACACACGAGTGTTCCCCGAGACCGCATGAATCCAACCAGTAGGTTTGGAAGGAAAAGGGGTTTAGCCAATCACAAAAACTATGGATGTCACATGACCACAGCGGAACAACATTCTGCTGCAGGCAGTAGCCTTGAAAATCACCAGGTCTACAGAATTTAGAAAACATACGCATGAGAAATTATTGCTGCAAATCTCAGATGTTATTAATAAGTTAACATTTTAACGTTAAAGTATCTGCTCCTCCTGAACAAGATAACACCCGCACTGAGATTTAGCTTTATGTTTACAACTGTCACTGTCACACTTCAGCCCGTAAGCGAAGCGTTTTACATAATGTCCTGCACACTTGATGCATATCACGAACACATTAAGGATCTAATGAGTTCAAGTGGAGTTGAGCTTTCTGTGAAAACGCACCACGGACGGAGGTCTGCAGACTAAGCAAGCCATTAAGTCATTAGCATGTTTAGTGGGACAATTCACAGTAATTAGGTTCATGCTATACAGTACTAGCCTCTCTCACTAGTATCCATCCACCTTCATCCACTTATCCGGAGTCGGGTCGCGGGGGCAGCAGCTTCAGCAGGGGACCCCAAACCTCCCTCCCGTGTAATCCCCTTCCCTCCAAATGTCATGTGGAAAATGTACCTTTTTAGTGTGAAAATTAATATTCACGTCACTGGGGCCACAACAATAAGATCACCCTACAGGCCGAGATACAAGAGTATAAATGTAAGACCGTTAACGAAAATGCAATACTATGTAAGGCCTTATTGTGAGGATATTAAAACCCATACCTTTTTAATACTTTTAAGACCCCACGGCTACCCTGGGTCTGGACACGCTGCACTGGGGATTAACTGTAGTCATGGCATACTAATGCGCGTTAGAGCTGGGAGCAAAGGCCCTTGCGATATGATATGTATCACAATACATGGTTCGCGATACGATAGGATAAATAGTGCAATACTCAATTTACTGAAAATGTCTATTACCTGAGCAAAAACTGAGTGCAATAGTTGGGTGGAGCCAGGCTCTCTTTCATTCTTATTTAGCTAGCTCTCGTTGCAACTAAATCCTACAGGATGTTTAACATCCAATATAGCAAGGTTGGTCTAATGACGATTTACAATTTGGACACCCATTGATGGTAATTACTTTAACTGTCTTCCCTAATAGTTCACTGGTAATTGAAGCAAGATTATTTCATTTAGCACACACACACAAGCACATGCACGAACACACATTTGTTGATTAAATTTACACCAATTTTCCTCATCAATGCATGCACTATGGGAATATTGTAACCAACCTGACGAAAACAATACTTACAAAATCTTGTAATGATGTCAGATATAGTTGCATTGTACCAGCTTCTTACAAAAAGGACCAGCATAAATCCGTCAAAAAGGTACAACTAAATGTGACTGTGGTCATGAGAAAAACCTGCTCCAAGTTCCAAGTATACTGTACATGTTAAACAAAGGCCTGACGTGGCTTTGCCTTGTTCTCAGCCAATAAATCTTAAACAGGAAGTTATTCCTTGTTGTTTCCCAAAACAAAGAGCATATTCCCTCTCCAAATACCCTGAGCAACATTAAACAAACGTTTGGTAGGAAATTGTTGGAAACCCTGCAGAGGTTGGGTTGGCTGGGTGATCCCTCAATAACCATGGCACCGTGTCATTGTCCACTGGTGATATTTATGGAGATATTTATGGAGTTATGTCCCAGGATGAGGGCAATGACTGCTCCCATCCTGCCTATACAGTATAAAGAACGGAAACGGTTTAACAATGTGTGCTGAACAGAAAAGGGGATTATTTGGGGGCACAAATGCTTGGAGTAAATAAGTGACAGGTATTACAATAATACATAATAAATGCCATTTTTATGTGTTGTATACAGTTAATACCTTAGCAGCAAATAATCATAATAGACCCTGTCAAGCTGAAATTAATGAACCATTATTCACCAAAGTCAAAGTCTACAATCCCATTGTCAAATTCACTAATAAAATGATACAGTATCTCAACAATGTCAAGATAAAGATAACTACAGTATACATAGGCTAGCGCTTCAGGAATTAAAGCATTAAAACAGCAGCACTAATATTGTAAAATTTGAAATATATTGCTGAAATCCCCAACAAAAATACAGTAGTTATAAATAACATACTTAATTCAAATAAAGGTTTAAAATATAACTTTATGGTCTCTACATTATGTCCCACAGCAAAACCAACCAGCATCCTAATAAACCTAGTGGCATTGGATTGTTTTATTAGAACTAGGGGTGCTCAAGATTGACAAAATGTGATACTGTTATACTGATCACAAAATTGCAATATGATTATTAATTTTGCTATTTTTAAATAGGGATGGCACCGATACGATACTGAGATCGGAAATCGGTCTGATACTGACTTAAATAGCTGGATTGGTATCGGTGACAATTGGACAGTTTTAACCGATCCATGGGGCTGATCCAATTAAATGAATTTACACATGTAGGTCTACTGTCAAGCATCAGCAATATCTAACCTACCTAGGCCACACTATCAGCAGCAGGTTTCTAAAATGCACCTAAGTCCTAAAATAGAGATTGGCTGTCATTTACTTTGCAACTTAACGTAAAACATAATTTAACACTGGAATCGGATCGGTACTTGGTATCGGAAGACACCCAAAGTGCCGGTATCTGTATCGGGACTGAAAAATCTGGATCGTGCCATCCCTATTTTTAAACATAAGTAAAAACACAAAGGTTATGGGAAAATGCAATAAAATATTTTAATATATCAAAACAACACATTTTCACCTGACAGTCACATTGGACTGGTACAAGAACAAGGGATACAACAGTAATTCCAAGATACCAAGGAGGCATTCTTTTTGGCCACTAATGTTTCCTCTTTGATCTCTATTATGTCATTAGCTTCCTCAGCCACACATCTTATTTTTCTGTCTAATCACACACAACTGAGCCAAACATCCAATGGACGCATCTCTCCACTAAATAAACAATATTGCACTTCCTGCAACATTTTGATGTTGCGCAACATGATATTGCAATAACGATACTGAGTCGATATATTGTGCACCCCTAATTAAAACAATAGGTATTGCATTTGCAGACTACAGCAGAAACAGTGGGAAATAGAAAATGTATTCCAGTCAAATTCCAAACTGCGTAATGAGTTTAAATAAATATATATTCTTTATATATAATATTGATTAGAGAAGAGCAAATTATAATAATATAATATTTTTCTTCATCAATGTCTCATTTAGTCAAACCCAACAACCTGAAACAGCAAAAGAGGCAGCTAGCTTGCTTTTTTGACAATAACATGACCAAGAACACAGAATTTGAAACTTTAACGTGAAATAATTTGAGTTAAGATTAGATAAAATTTGTTTCAAAGTCACTCAATGCAGAATCCAAAGTCTGACTAAGTTGACTAAGTAATGACATCATGAATTACTACTCTACAGAGAGCATTCAAGTTTTAATTGAAAGAAGCCTTCTTACACAAACTGACATTCATACTTTTTGAAGTTGGAAGCTGTGATTAAGTCAGAATGTGTCCATTGCTCAATTCATAATCCTTTAAAGGGTTCATGATGGACCGTTAACCGATTAAGAATAAAACAAATTAATCCTAGTGAATGTTCTCCAGAATGGTCTCTGTGTTTAAAATCTGCACCACAGTTAAGTGGGTCCATCTAATAAATGATTGTTTAACTGTCTAGAGTAAACAATGAAAGAGGTAGGCCTACTCTAGGTAGGCCTACTCTATTCTAAGATATAGATAATAGGGTCAATATGTGAAAACTAAGCCATTCATGTTATTAAATACAGTTCAAGTCTCTCTCATGCACGCACACACACACACACACCTTACAGCAATGCACAAAATACCACAGAATGCAAAAATATCAAGTTGTGTAATTGGCAAATAGATTCAGCAATGAATTGTTGGAATAATCGTTAGATTACTCAATTACTAAAATAATCAATAGCTGCAGCCCTAATTGCGTCATTTTCGTCATGTTTGAGACAACATCCATAGATTTCTGATACGTAATTTGGATTTCTAGCTGTTTGTGCATGTTTTTAACAAACTGATAAGGCTTCTTGTCATTTTACTTGTAGAATATGATTCGTTTAACGTTATGTGCCAGTTTGTAATTTACATTTTGTATATTTAATAATTATTTACACAATGTTAATCAATTCCCACCATTAACAACAACGAAAAGATGGTTTGGAAATATTTGTAATTTCCTTGTGCCAATTTCCGAAAGAGAATGTTGGCAAAATGTGCAATGTATGAAACAATAAGAATCTTTTTTTTTTATATTAATCACATTATACTGTGAGAGTTATACCATTATGGGATATTGTGAATGGGAACACAACGTAATGTAGCCATTTTTGATAGGGCAGCACTACTGTTGAAGTTTCCGACAAGGCAGCATAAATAGTCACAAAACACCGGCCACAACAAATTTTGCCATCCTGCTCTCATCCACGAACATGATATCCAGTTTGCCATCTGCTGTGTTCCTTGTGAATGCAGCATCAGTCCTGTTGGTGAAGCAGCCATGTTCCACTCCATTGAGAGCATAATGAGAGCGCCTAGCTCGGAGTGCCTAATGCAGTATGCGCCTCGGTTAAGGCATCTGGCCATGGCATGGCCAATCAGGCAGTCGACACGGGGCCTTCGGCCCGTAAGCGGAGCGCTTTACATAATGTCCTGCACACTTGATGCATATCACGAACAGGTCAAGGTCAATCACGGACGGAGGTCTGCAGACTAAAGCAAGCCATGAAGTCATTAGCATGTTTAGTGGGACAATTCACAGTAATTAGGTTCATGCTATACAGTACTAGCCTCACTCACTAGTATTGTGGAAGTGAAGTGTGAAAAGTAATATTCACGTCACTGGGGCCACAGCAATACTTCTATCCTACAGGCCGAGAAACTGTTTGCCAATGTTACGTAATCTGCTTTACGTACAGTATATGTTTCAACACAATCACAACAACCACAATTGCGATATTGATTGGACACCATTGCAGAAAGTTCCATATTGAACTTTTGGTAATCATTTATTGCGTTTATGCTGAATCTATTCATGATAACACATCAGTGTTATATGCACGTGTATTTTCTAAACGCGCTACTGTTGAATATATCTTTGCTACATAATATCCATCTTCGTACCTTTTGTTGTTGGATGGAATTGTCCAAGAAAAAATAAATAAAAGTTTGTCCATAATGAATTCCCAACTAACCACGCATCTCTAGCGATTGGGTGACATTACTTGTTGCCGTCATTGCCGTCATCAATGAATATGTTTTCAGTGAGTTTCAGTGATCATTTATAGGCAATTGTGGGCGTTAAATGGGTGGAACAAGACGCTCGTTCACGTACACTAGATTTCAAGTAGGCTGTGATTTATAAAAGGAAAACTGTTTCATAAACCTGAATATATTTGTGCGCAAGCACAAGAAAGAAATTATTGGATGAGTTTGATGTTAAATTTGGGGCACGTTTTGAAAAATGTATCTCATACGCAATTTAGCATTTAATTATGGTTTGCAGAAGCATTTGCAACAAAGGCAACATTGCCAATTCTGTGGCATGAGATTCCATTCATAATATCAATGAATAGGAGTCTTTAACGCAGAACAAGCCAGTTGCCATAAGCAACTACAACAATCCATCAGTTTCTATTTGAAGAGTTCAAAGAGGAAAATTATTTGTCTTCACACATAGTTCATTTAGTCGTATGGTGCTGGCAAACCAGTTCCACCTTAAAAGCCCCATGACAACCCACTTGATTAGCAACAAGCGGACTCTCCATTCACTGCTCAACGTGGCTCCATTCACACAGGCACACTGCGCTTCAAACTAACACTAGCCAACCAAGGTACCAATATCGTCATGGCTCACACACAGTACCCCCCCGCCCCCCGCCCTCACACACACTACATATAGTATCCCACACACACAGTCACAGCACAGAGAAAGCAGCGATGCCTTAGCTTACCGTGTAAAGCCTAATTCTGCACAAGGCAAGGCAGAGCTGCAAGTGTTCCGACATTGTACTCGCACGGACGCACGCACGCACATGCACACGCACGCACAAGCGTTACCCCCGGCAACAAACAAGCCGAGAAAGCCCCTGGAGGAACTGACTGGGTGGAGGAACAGGGGGAGGTCAGAAATGGAGGTGCATAACAGTATCAAGTCAACAACATGAAACAACATCCTCTCATCAAAGCCTGAATGTTAAAATTAAGAACCTGACCAAAGGAGATTGACAAGATCTCTCTCCCTCTCTATACATCTCTCTCTCTCTC
>JAODUK010044456.1:0-20165 GCA_027564635.1 Typhlichthys eigenmanni
TGAGAAATGTACACGCTGGTTTGCAACTGTTAAGAATGAATCGAAAAATGTACCAAAGCGACTGAGAAAAACTGTAATATACAGTACATATTATATACTTGTTTGATAGTATTCAAGGTTACATTTTATATGTACATGCGTCCTTATGCTTTATGCTATTCAGAGAAGTTGTTTTGTGCACAAGGACGGTCATAAACTATGATCCAATCCACACAGCATGACACAAAACAACAAAAACAGTAGACAGCTGGATCTCGTATGTGATGGATGGCATATTGTAAAAGCATGTTCCAGATTCTTCTGTCACCTTTCTCTCTGAGCTCATGTCACAGGCAGGCTCCTCTAGCACCATGTGAACATTATGATCTTGTAATAGCCATGTGCCACTGAGTCCGTCAGACTTCTCCCACCCTGTCACCTCTCATCCCATGCCCTCCTCCTATCCGCATTGCCCCTGTTGCCTAGACAACACAGTGGGAACGCTTCATCTTGTACCTTTGATTAATATATTAATGGATCTCCTGTAAAAGGGTCCTCAGTCTTGAGCTAGAATTAAAATATCATCATGAGAACCTTATGGGATTAGTGTGTAGATCATTTTAATGTAATAATCAAATATATTTGCTGTAGTTCATATACAGTACTGTAACAGCTAGCAAAGTGCAAAGCTTCTAATGTGTGTTTGCATTGCAAAATTAACATGCTGACTGAACTAAGCTGTTCAGTCTCCAATATCCCACACATCATTCATGTGCTATAAATTTACCAAAAACAGAATCGACGTAGGATAAAAGGGAATATCATTTATTTTGTTCTCTATTTAGCGAAGGCACATTGCAAGCCGCACGAAGGGGTGAACTGTGGCATTTACAAATCAGTCCACCCTGAGGGAAATTTATTGGTGGATGACATTGAAGTTAAAAGTGCAAAGTGAGTTGGTCTTGTTGCTCCATAAATCAAACATCTGAGGAGCCTCTGGTGTAAGAATTAGATTTGTATTATAAAAGACCATGTTGCTCTCTAGAAGCCTGGGTTACTTCACTGTGAGAAGAAGTTGTCATTGTTGCCTTATGATGCAGCAAAGACACACACAGCTAGGGCAAACAGGTTGGAATTGCGGAATCAATTATGTCTGTACAATCAGTTTTTTGTCTATGCCAAACAGCAGATTGGCTGCCTGCTAAGCTCCTTTGACATTACTCCAATTACAATATGACAAGTGTGTTCTGTCTGGTGTGAAATCAAAGCAGATTAGATTCAATTCAATGCTCAATATAGTGATATGTGATGGGATACAATTAAGAATGTGGAGGGAGAATGAGAGCACTGATTCAAATATTTGCCTGTATATCTGCCTGCGAAGTGAAGGTATCAGGTCTGCTCGTTTAGGACGTCATAGTGCATATGCACATTGTGTGAAGCACTATGCTCTTTTATTTTGCTCGAGACAACAATGATTGTCTTTCTTTTTTACCCTGAATGCTTACATCCTTTGATGTCCCCACTGTTCTTGTCTCATCAATACCAAGTACAACTTGATATATTGGAAATACACAATGCATTCATTATGCCGCAGGCCAAAAGGAGTATTTATTTTAGCATTACTTGCATTATTTATCAAAAATTCTTGATGTATATAACCCTGGCTTGAGAATCAAAAACATAAGATGGGGTTGTGTATTATACCTATATTGTTTTTAATATTTTAACATGCCAAATATCAAGCAATTTTATTGCATTACACCGGTAAATCCTCTCTTCACTGTACCATATTAATATGTGGCGGTAACCATAGCAATAATGATAGCACATAATTAGGGTTCCATATCCCTTAGCTTACCCCATAATTGCAGTCTCCGAACATGAAATCTACATTTGCACGTTTCTCTATATGACAAAAACTAATTAATTGTAGACAATAAGGATTATGGTTTCGAAAGCTTCACTGTAATGTGGGAGGTAGGACTCACTAAGTCTTTTTGCTTGCTGTACCACCAACATCCTCATCACAAGCACCTCTTTGCTATCAACGAGGAAAAACCTGTGCGTGGGTGAATGCAGAGTTTCTATCTAAAGTGTGCAATACATTTAATATACTATTGCTTACATGGTAATGGATTCAAGCACAGTATGTATTATAGATTCTAATTTTACAGGTTAGGCATATTATTATGCTACAGGTATTCTAGGGTTCAAGCTCACAACCTTCCAGCAGGGAATCCAGTATTCAGATCGATAGACTATCCTGCCCCTAGTCTCAGACTCTTCTTATATTAGCACTACGTCACATAAGCAACACTTTGCTGAATGTCTGATACATATTAGCCTGCCTCCGCCTGAATATTACTCTCAGCTAAAAACATTTAACTGAGAAAATGGTCTGGTAACCCTGTTCACGTTAGCATTTTCACAGCCACCATGCTGGTGACCCAACCAGGGTGGGAAAGTGCGATGACGTTGAAGTCTAGCCTGTTTCTAAATGGTGATAGAGCTAGATGAAGTGATCAAAACAGTTGTAGCAATGCTGATTGGTCACATGCGCTTTCAAATTGTTTCAAAATTACCCAGAGGTAGGAGGCAACGACTGCGAAAATACCCTATTGGTCAGACCATGTTTACAAAGTAAAAATGGTCGCCACGGGTGCAGATCTTGGTGGTAGTAGCAAATATTCAATCTGCAAAAGCAAAAAGACTTGGTGAGTCCTACCTCCAACAGACCATGTTTACAAAGTAAAAATGGTCTGATTACACCAATCTAGATACATATACAGTGGATATAAAAAAGTCTACACACCACTGTTAAAATGCCAGTTTTTTGTGATGTAAAAGAATGAGACAAAGATAAATCAAGTCCGTTATTAAACACAAAAAGCTTTATCTAAAAAAATACACCCATGTATGATCAAATACGGTGCCTACATTTTTCATGAACAGATTTCATTCATTTATTGAAATCCTATTAAAACAACATCTATCTCATCATGCAGCACAACTATTCAACTGTATATTGTGTGAGTTTCATTGACTTTCCATTTCTAGTTTCAATGTTATAACGGTAGATATCGGAGTAGGTAGGAGCGCAGAAGCGTATTTTCATAATTCCGAAAGTACACTGAAGTTGAAAGGTGCCGGGCATCTCCTGATTGGTCAGATGCGCTGGTAACTTTGATGTAGCCTGCTTTTCTGTGAATGGCTGGGAGAAATCCATGTGTTTATATTACCTCACAGAGAAGAGTGGCAACACCGTTTTGAATGTTCGGGGAAGTGACCTTGCCCTACAAAGGGTTAAGCACTAAGGGCTACTGTCAATTTTCATTGGCTGTTACTTTTGGCATTTTCACCCACTATCTATCTAAGTCTATTCGTAATTCTGGTCCGACGCTATAGTGCCGTGCTTTATTCAGTTTTTCCATTTATTTTAAGTAGTAACCATAGCCTACTAACATCTTTAAAAGACCTCCAAAAAGCCAGAGCTGTGTCCTTGTTTCCCAAAACATTCCTCTGTATAAGTTTATCATCCAATTTGGTCATTGAGTTATGTCTGTCGTCACATGTCAATCAAAATACTTCTCATCTCAAATAGGCAAATCTTGACGGAGTGTGTCCCAGACGTTATGCAATAGCTGCCCCTATCATCTATCAATTACTGTACTCTTCTTGAAAAGTAAATCACACCTCAACCCTACAATACAATAGTCATACTATATCCTCTAGATATGACCCCTATTCGTCTGTAAATATTAAATATTGATCCATCTTTGATTCTTTGCATTTCTGGACAAGAACGGCACTGTCCTTGTGAAATCTGAGTGCATGCATGCACTCAGACGTGCAACTAAATCAATTTAGTTTCGTGGGTGGGGTTCTGGGGTTCCGTTAAGATGAATGTGGCCCAAACCGTGTCCCAGAGGAGAAAACATTTATTATCTTGAGTTTTTCTTACAGATAATTTCTCAGATTAAATAAGTAGGGTGCTGCCGCCATACTGTAGAGCAAAATGGGCAAGAGATTAATCAGGGAAAACTCTATTGCCATGACAGGAATTAATACAGAAGCTGTGTTATAATGAATGGATTGATGAAACACAGACAAAAACAATTTGACTAAATAAATAAACAGTCAAATGTCTAAATAAATCAAATAATAAATAAACACTCCCAAAAAATACCAAGAACCAAATCCACCTTGACAAAATGAGTCAGCAAATCCCGGTAAGTGTCCCCAAATCCCCCCGGGAGTTACTTCTTCTTCATTTATTTACAGCTGTCTACAGAGTGCAGGCAAATAAACAACTGTGGCTCTCCAGCAAGAGGCTGATTGCTGCCACTGGGCCCTAGCCTAATGATTATGAAATGCATGATCAAATACAATGTAACTCTACACGCCTGTGTGCACACACTCACACGCACGCACGCACACACAGGCACGCACACACACGCACACACAGGCACGCACGCACGCACACACAGGCACGCACACACACGCACGCACGCACACAAAATTCACACATGAGCTTAGAGCACAGCACCTGACAAATCTGCACACTCAGATTTCTAGCCATTGTCCCTAGTCTGTCTATCTCTGCAATGGAAATAACATATTATTCCCCTCATTATGCTATACTGTACCAGCATCATCTGGTAAGAGTTCACTGATTTGTAAACGTAACTGGTAGACTGCTGCAAATTATTATTTGCATAATAATAATAATAATAATAATAATAAATGCAAATACATGTGTTTAGTGATGTTTACCACAATCCAATGTAACAACAATGTCAGAACACTATACACATAGGCTAATAATACAGTATTCTCTGTTCTCTGAACCATGGAGATACATAAATACATACAACACCATTTTTTGAGAAAGCCATTGTAACCTTACATATGCATGGACATGCAAAACACACCTTTTCTCTAGACCCTGGGGGTGCCTCCCACTGCACTCAGGGTGGTGGTAAGTTTACTACACGTTCAATATTAATGCAAAAGGCAGTGGACTGAACAGCATGTTACAAAACAGGGAGGAGTTCGGCTATGGGTTGAGCAACGTTCACATGGCTGACAAAAACAAAGCAATTGCTTGTGTTTACGTCTTTAGATTGTTGTGTTTCAGCAGTGCCTGCACAATATGATGCTAGAACCATTGTGGCTGTAAACCACCTCTGTCGGTGCACTGTTCCAATCGAAGGCTATGTCCATAATAGTTGTGTCAACATATTACAATTTTACATTTCACATTCATTTAAGATGTAATAAGATGGTAATTCAAGCAACATATTATAGTATTAGTACTAAATAGTGATGATGACAAATACTAACTAATATATATTTAATAAACATATTTATTATATACAACACCAAGGCAGATATGCAGCTACACTTCACACACGTCATTGAGCAACACTCGCCACACCGTTCAAAAAATGTCTTAGAGGAAATGTGTCATTCAGTGAAAAAGTTCACTGAATATTCAGGGGCAGGGAGAGTAAAGTTCAGAAAAGGGCTATTGAGAAAAGAGAGGTTTGTGAACTACTGTACAAGACCACCAACTATATCAAAACAGATATTATATTTACCTGTCTTTGGGAATGACTGGCGCGGGCTCAGTACACGGGCTATTTGGAGATGCTCCAAGCACACCGCACATCCATAAGGGGGGTGCACTGGAAGTGTTCTGCGAACATTTTGAGGACATTTGCAGTTACAGTGGGATGCAGGTTGAAAGCAAAAGCCAGAACCTGAAATAAAATGTTAATATCAAATACTAATTCTCTCTCTCTCTCTCTGTTTCGCTGATATATAGCACATCATTATCTTCTTAAAATCTGGTTGTATCATATTTTAGGACTTGTGGAGCATGTATTAGGTTTTAATCACTTACCCCACATTTAACTCAGTATAAATCTGCCCTTTTAAATACTCTGAAGGTCCTTTCTTGGTTCTCTGAACAATACTATAACAAGGTAAAACATGTGCAATGGAATATTCTGCTGCATACATTTGCCAGGCGTTTAGATCCTATTCATCCTTTGGTTATTTTTAAATCACTCGTTCTGCTGTTATGGGGAATTGACCGATTCATGCTAGTAATAAAATAATATGTTTGGCTGAAATACAGAAATTATAAAAAAGTTAGAACACACGCACATACGCACGCACGCACACATACACACACAGACACACACGCACGCACACACACACACACGTTCCTGTTGGACCTGAAGAATAATCTTTGCCATTCTGCCATTCTAACTTTGTTTTCCTCATTGTTTTGACATGTCAAACTATCCAAAGACTGCAGGGTTAGGCAGGTGTGAAGTGAGGCAGTAAAAGGGGACCATATTGATCATTCTTGTCGATGCAAGGGGACTACTGAGCTGTAAACATCCAATGTGTACTGGATGACTGCCTCTTGACTGAGCAGCATGCATGGGTCACAAAGCAGTGCTATTCAGTCTCAGATATTAGAGGTCTGTGTCTCTGCATGCCACTGCCTTTGTTTACAAGAACATATTTATAATGTGCTCCAAGATCTACAGTGCCAGACTGTAGACTAGCAAGTATGTGCATCTTAACATACTGTAATATTGTTTACACTACTTTCATGTTGACTTCTGTATTCTGGTAAAACAAACAGCAAACGAGACAGTGGTTGGATGTACAATATTGACAACAACAAAAAAGCTACATGTAGACATTATTACTATATGTTAACTAAACAAACTGTCTTATTCCCTCCTCTGCCTTACTGGAATGTACCAGGTTAGGTAGAAACAGACATATTTCATCACAATTTTGCCATAATTGTTAACTGTTTGAACACAACATAGGCTAATCCACAAGTAGTCTACAACCACAGTTTGTCTTGAGGGGTGATTGAGGTGCTTATTGTTAACTTACCGGTAAAACTGCATCTGTGTTATTCGTGATCCAGTTGAAAAGGTATTGGGTGATCCTTTGTACACACGCATACTGTATGTACATTTATATGTATGTGTATATATATATATATATGTAGGTATGTACATTCTGTCATCATAGCTCTACAAATGTTTTGTCCTAGTGGCTAATCTCCCTGCAACATGCATGCTGAAGTTCAAAATGCATTTGACAAACAGCTTTGGGCACAGGCTATGGGCACTGTACAAGGGTGAGCTTTACCCCATGATTTTTACCATTTCCTATTCATGTTGCTAAAAGAGCCTTTTTCACTGTGCAGCCAATAAATGTGTCACTGCTCAGGGAGCATGGCATTCCTTGTGCATTCACCGGGCACACCTGAGTACTTTGAATTATTTGACCCAGAGGGCATGCAAAGAGCTCTAAGACCCAGAGTGCTGGGCCTCCTGTGTGCCATCACCCAGAAAGAGAGACTTGCATCACAGATGTTCACTCCCTGAATGATTAGAGCAGAACACTACGGCGAGGCTATGGACTGTAGTTAGCTCCACTAGCCTCCTCTGTCGTTCCTTCATGCGGAAATGGGGCTGCTGAGACAACAGCTAATCTCTTACCAGGGCCAAGTGGTCATGTCCAGACCACTCGGTTGGAGCATCTCTGAAATAAAAGGCTTGTGGTGTTGTCTGGTCAACAGTGGTGGGTACCTACTGATAATGGTCCAAGGAGAGACAAACCATGAACTGGAGTCAGGGTGTTGTGTCTTCACAATATACAGTATGAACATAATTCATTTTGTATTTTAGCAATAAACTGATCTATTAATGTTCAGGTTCAAGCCTTTTGCTTTCATGGACAAAATATGCCTTCTGGAATTATGTGGACAGCATTAACATTGTATGGCACGGAATGATGACATTAAAATGCATTCTGTATTTTGCGTCACAAAAGCATAAATGCTTTAGGGCATCTTTTACATAATTACTTTTGTCTACAAAATTAGTTTCTTTAAACCACATAGTGCAAAGTGTATTAAGCTTTTTCTCAAAAAAATTCTACAAACTACAACTATCAGTGCACAACAGGAATTGTACATATAAATGTATGCGCACTAAATATGTTCTCTTCGATATTTCATGGACTTAATTCTACCTAATTTGTGCTATTTGTGGACAAAAGGTGTTGCAGTGGTATACAGTATGAGTTTGTAATGAATTTATGGGTTTTGTAGAACAAAATATATTTGACATTCTACATGTGCATATATTAATAAACATATCAGTTTAATTTGAGTATATACACAACATACAGTATGCTACAGTACATGTGCGTGGTGTTGTACTATAAGGGGCATAACAAGAATACATTCAATGAGGAGGAGGCAAATATGTCATGGTTTTAATAGGGTCTGTCCACCTAAAAAATATACAATACATTGCTACTGAGTTGGTATTGAGAATGGTTATTATCACATATGGCAAGCATAAAATAGAGATAGAGAGAGAGAGATACACAGAGAGAGAGAGAGAGAGAGAGAGAGATGTTTGGATGTTTGCTACAATGTTTAATTTGCCCAATATAAAGAGGATACAGCTTGAACATTTTCTGTTCTGTAATTATTTCGCACATTGCTAGCTGTCTCAATATAGCTCATTAGTGATTCTAGCTAATGCCTGCTTTGTCATTTCTAATGCTATATAGATTTATTAGGCCTGGAGACGTGCCTGTGCATCACCATACACACAGAGAGAGAGAGAGAGAGAGAGAGAGAGAGAGAGAGAGGATGGGGGGTAGACAGAGAAGACAGTTTAAGGAACAATTTAAAATGTCAGAAGACAAGCAAAGGCTTGTCAGGCCACTCACTCAAAAAGTCAGCCAGTGCGATAACAATGTATGCTGACCCTTTGGATCAGGTGTTTTAATACACTAGCTAAACAGTACTATTTGGCTTCTATATACAGTATATACAGTATATAAACACTGCATGGGGGGTGGGGGTGACCACATACATATTTCATACTGTATAAAGAACATTTTCAGAAGAATACATGGACACACACCACACAAGAGTGACAAATGGGCAGGCTATGGGAAGGCTATATCTGCTTATAAAGGTGGCATACTGCAGTATTCCTGTCGTTTTTTATACATTTGAAGCAGATGTGATTTTGTGGAATTTAGATAATCAAGTGAATGGTATCACCTTGTCTGAACCTGTCATTGATAATATTTTACATTGAACATTCAGAATGTTCTTCTCCTTACCAAATGCCATCCTGTGCTCCATGCTTGCAACATTTGGCAATCTAAATGTTCCTTTTAATTTAGAAATAAACTGTTTCGATTTATTTATTTATTTATTTATTGCCATGTTAATCAAAATGTATATTTCATTTCTATATAATATATTATATATATATTACAATAGATACAAGTCCTAATAATTCATATAATAATATACAGTTTCAAAAATATCTTTGTGTAAACGTTTGAAACGAGGAAGCAAAACAATCTCAATATCATACTAATAGTAGGCAAAAGTTTGTAGTTTTGTAGTTTAATGTTGTTACACTACACATTTACAAATCGCATATGACAGCGAAGGGCAATGGAAACTGTATAACAAACAAGCCTCGTGTAATAATATACATAAATTCCATGTTATTGCTAATGATTATTGTGCATAATCAATAGGTCCTGGCTGAACAGCCAAGGCCATATTTGTACCCGAAAGGACTACTGAAGCCAGCCAATGCTGTGACCTGCCCTGCTATCTCTGCCGCCCACACCTCTTATGTCTGGAGAGTGTTTTCGCAATGGAAGATGACCGCTGTGACTCTGGAGGAGGACATTGTGTTATTAGGAGTGATAATACAACACTCTTGACACACGAATAATTGTCTCTGGCTTAATGTGAAATCATCACAACCCAATGTCGGCATTCTCATTTCCGGCGAATCGAAAGTTTGTTCAAATTAGAACAAAGTTAAACTTTGATTAATTACTGTCTGTTAATACAGTATCATCGAAGGGCTGAAGTGGAATGGACTCCTGCTTTGACAGCCAACCATCAATTTGCCTCCAAATTGAAGTTTTAATTTCTTTTTCTTTTTTTTTCACTTCACATCCTCATCAGCAAACTCTTCATCACACATTCCTGGCACAGAGGAGTGTGTGATCATTACTCCGTCACTCTGAGCACCGGTTATCATTTCCTCTGAAGGGTCTGCACTGCAAGAACATAATGGCCCTTTGTCCCCACTCTTCAGCCTCCGATCTGCCTGATTATGCCCCCATTCTCACCAGACAAAATGCAAGTGTGCTTTTCCCTCCCCACTTGAAAATTAACTAAATGCCCTTATTTAAAGAGGAGGGCATTTCAGCCCCATTGCAAATGCTGAGCAATGAGGGAAGGCATTGATCACTCCCTCATAAAGCGAATGTCACTCTACAATGAAATTCCTAGACCCTTCTTCGGGGAAGGGCAGGCAGGCTTATTCTAATGGGAGGGCTGCAGCTTTAGGGTAAATACTGTTAGTGCCACCATTGATAATCTTGACTGCAGGAGCAAGTTTAAAAGGCCCATAAACTGTACTCACTAATTGATGCAGTGTAAAGGGCATGCAGCACTGGTAGACACACAGGCTGAGGATGGGCTGGTTGTGGATTTAATACTGTATTTAGGGAGAGAGTTTTCACTATGGATAGAATTTGTTTCGCAGTTTACAGCACTAACTAATTTACTGTAAAGTTAAAAACTAAGTAGGCAACTGTGACTCACATACATATACAATATTGAAATTACTATTGAAAGGAACATAACAGGGACCAATGTGAAATAGATTTCAAAAACTAAGAATTGGAATCACATTTATTTCTTCAAACATACAGTATATATATATATATATATATATATATATATATATATATTGGTTTAATTCACTTAAACTGTAGTCTGAATGCTTTAGCAATGATGGATTTTCCAATCATATGGTCAACCCATAATTAATTTTTTATTTAAAATGTATTATAGCATATTCTCCAGACATGCCATTCTGTGTCTATACTGTAAATATTCATCAGGTAACCATTTAATCATTCTAATGGATTTCCAAGGTTCAGGTACCCATACTTATCTCAATGGGTACTCGCTTTTCCCAGTTTCTTTGAACAAAACCACCTCTGCACCGTCACTAAAATTCACTTTTATCGATGCTTGATCATTCGCACACCAGCTGTAAATCTAACACACCCATTATTAATGTAAGGGTTCCCACTCTAAGTCAAATGTAAAATGTCCTGACTTTTCCTTAACTTTCAGTTTGATGTCCGTGTATAGGCAGAATGACAACAATAAAAATCTGAATATTAATTGGATAATGCTGAGGTCAAAAATACAGACATGCTCTACTCTTCTGTCCTCTTCTGTGTCTTTTGTTTGGGCAAGTAACCTTATCCTCAAGCACTTAAGTTCCCTGATATTGCCTGACTTGACCCAAAACATTACAAGATTCCTTGAATTTCCGTGCCTGGAATATACTTTATTACAATTCCATGATATTCTAGAATTTCAATGACTAGTGGGAACCCTGTAATATTATTATTTATATTTAGATGTATTGCTAACATCATACCAGTGTCAGCTTATGGTTATGGTTGTTTTTTTCATCTAAAAAGGTAACAAACTCACAATAGTAATCTAAAGCACATTTTCAAAGTGGTAACAGCACAAAGTGTTATAGCCTACATAGTGTACTGAAAAATAATATGAACCAGTAGACTACTGCAATACTGTAATTTGTCATGCAACCATACCATTACCTTGCTAGTCATTTTATATTTTCTTTTTAAATGTATCTGCCTCAAAGTCAATTTTTGTGGCATTGCTTTTTAAACATGAATGAGAGCAATTGCAGTGGTTGAAAGAATAACATATAAAAAAAGAGAGGGGGCTTCCAGGTTGCCACGGGGCCCTAAGCACTCGCTTAGTTCGCTTATGCGTCGGGCCGGCCATGGTTATGAGTATCTGTTCTGTTTTGGTTCAAATTACAGGTGGATTCCATTTTAATTTCAATATAGAAATATATGTTGATCCTGAAGTCCACCCACTTGGTTGAATGAATATGCATGTGCATGCATGTGTATGTGTGAGTCTTTGTCAGACCTGAGACTGCACAGCTTTTGATTATTATCCAAATGCAATGATGGTCATTAATCTTAACTGAGAGACTGTGCTACATGACAAAAAATTACTCCATACATACTGTGAACCTTTTATAATACTTTATATTTACTGACACCGTATATTACACACTACAGTACCATGTGAAGGAAATGACCTCACTATAGAACTGTGATGTGGATAACATTGGTACAGAATAGCCCATCTGAACTATTCTATGTTGTAAATGGGCGCATTTATATAGCGCTTTTATCCAAAGCACTTTACAGTATTTTGCCTGACATTCACCCAGTCACACACACATTCATACACCGATGGTGATTGCTGCCATGCAAGGTGTGACCAACCACTGGGAGCAGTTAGGGGTTAAGCATCTTGCTCAAGGATGCTTACAGGTAGGTCAACACCGGGGTTTGAACCCATCACCTTCCGGCTGTAAGCCCAACACCCACTAGACCATCCTGTCCCCAGGATGGTCTAGTCTTGTACAGGCCTGTCTTGCCTGTCTTGTACAGGCCTGAGGCTAGAGGAATTACATGAAATGGAATATGTGTGTCAAGGTCATAGGAACGTGTGAAAACAAAAATTCAAGCGAAAGCTCTTGTATTCAATGAAGGCACTATGGTTGTCCTGAAGCTGCTTTATGGAGATCAGAGGGAATCAATAAATGGACACAGCGGGTCAGAATGTAATTTACATTTTTCCCCAATTTAATCTGGAGAATAAAAAACACTATTTCTTTATCTAGCAAGGAGAGTGAGCCCACAACATAAGACAGCATCAATGTTGGATTTCCATAAAACTTAAGACAGCCTTTGTGTAGTAAGACAAAGGTTGATTGATTGCCTCTAAATTTATGTCGTCACTGGTACAAGTATTCCGGGCGATATCTCAGGTAACCTTCGCTAGGCTGCGAGCTACAATAAACACTTGTCACGTGAGACAGAAATAATGAAGTGCCCTTTGCAGCAATAAGATTCCCCCAGAATCGTATATTTGCAACTTCTGCATTAGCCACATTCAAACACATGATGAGATAGTCACACCCCCCACCATGCTTACTGTACACACTTTTGTGTTCATGTGTGTACATGGGCAGTGTTCATGTAGCTCAATTCAGTTTCTCATAATGTTGACTCTAAATCTGCTGTACTGTGATGCTCGTCTATGCTAATACTATGCATATGGAGACATGTATCCCAGTCCCTGCCAATTTGTCATTTGAAACTTGACCTCGTCTGCTGACATTTTCAATTCTTTCCTAAACTGAACTCAAGCATACTGTTACCACTTACCATCCTACCAGACTCTGCACTTTAAAGGGCTTGACTTTGCCATATTACCCTCTGCAAGTTCCCTTGTTGGTAATAGGAAGAGTCCAATTGTATCTTCTGACCTCTGAATGGGAGGTTGGGGAGAAGAACTTGCCCCCGTAGTTCTTTTGTTCTCGCCAAGGAAATGGAAAGAAAAATTTGTCAGAAGTCCAGTCACTTTTTCCTGCAAATTGGTTGGACACCCAGCCTGCCTGTCTGCCTCTGTATGAAGTCAGGAAGTAACAAATGTACAGTGAATTTATAGCAATGTCTGATAATCTTTACAACTACAGTCTCTGACAGACAGGGCTGGGACGATAAATCAATAAATTGTGAACAGATGTAGAAATATATTTCTGAATTTAAAGCAACACAAAACAGGCCACGAGGCCATTGAGAGAAAACAGGGCTAGCCTAAATTATTAGCATGTGATTGTGAGTAATGTGTGGATCAACATGCACGAATAAAGCTATTTTTACACTATTTTGTAATTGTCCACCAAATGTAAAGCATTAGGCCTGAATATGACTTAATGATGATGTGGGGTCCGGGATGCTCCACAATGGGAGCAAATATGTTCCCATGGTCCTTCACTATATTTCCAGGGTCCAAAGTTCTAATCCTATGTTTCCAAGGTTCTACTGTATGGGTCATACAGTATGCTCCTGTTCAAGGAGGCATCCAATTAGTTTTGGTTTCTCACCTATACAACTGAGAGCTACTCCGCTAAAAGCAAACGGTTTAAGTTCATTAATTATGTGTAGTCTGAAGCTGCATGTCTACAGACTGAGTCCCCTGTAGCTCATTAAACGTCAGTGGAGAAACACACCATGGTCTTGAAGGTTTTACTTTTGTAGACTCTCGAAAACCTTATAGGCCTAATAAATGCAGTATTGCCGTCTGTATATATATATATATATATATATATATATATAACCAAATATGTTTAGAAAATTTGGCTCTGTAGCAATATGAGTGGCACTCATGGCCAATATTAAGAAATAATTCCATATCAAGTAAATACATTGTCAAAGATTTCTTAAGCTTCTGCAAAAATATGTACAATCTCTCCAGAAGCAGTAGAATTTTTTTTTTTTTAATAATTTAATACTGTAGTAACCTTTGACACTGACGTTCAGCTTAGAAGCCTGTGGCTATGGTGAGGACAGTGAATACTAAATATTGTGTGCATGCTGTTAATATATATATAATACACATTTGTATGTTCCAATTATATTATTAAATATGTATGTATTATATCCTCCCTAATGTGCATACTTTGTATCTCCTTGCAGCAAGAACATGATAGATATTGTCTGACTTTTAATAGCATTACACAATTTAACAATAGTCCTAATCAATTTCTGACCTGAAAATGTTCAAGGACAAGGTAAAGGTTACATATTTATATTTGTTTATTTTGATCAGTGTCAAAATACCCCTTAAAATCAATATTTTCATTCCAAATTATAGTAATTGTTACAATAGTAATAGTAATAGTTACAATAGTAGGGAACATGTTTTTTGATTTCCCTCGTATCAACAAAGCCATAGTACTACGCTTTGATTCACAATGTATTTCGACGAGAGTACGCCACTGTGGAGGACCGCGGGGCAATCCTGTTTTGATTTTAGCTAGAAGTTAGCAAGAATGACTGACCATACCTTTTAAAGAAATGGGATGTCTAAGCTAGTAGCCTACCGCATGCTTGCAAACATGTTTCACAACACAAACGCTACATTAATCAAAAATTGAAGATGTCTTTGCTTACTGATAACTGTGTGCTCCCATGCCACCACATTGCTGTGACGTCATGTGTGTTTGTGTCGGAGAATTCAGGCCAGAAACATCTTACCCGAGTTTCTGACTTGCAATTCTGACTTGAATGACCTTTTCATTGCACTTTTCCATATTGAAGATAGCTTTGTTCCAAATTCCGAGTACAATGAATTGCACCATGAGTTTAAGTGCCCAAGGTAATCAACTAAAATGTGTGCAGGTGTTCGGGAAGGCGAGAACAAAAGCTACATCTCAGGGAATGCTGGCTAGAGGCATGACTGACATCTTAAAATGTATACAATTGTATTTGTAAACACTATGAATACACTGTGAAACATAAATCAATCAGAAGTGACTGACAAACTACAAATGTGAATAATAGCATGGAGTGCCTGTGAGAACTAAAGGTAAAAGTATGCCTAAAATGGTATGAAGAGAACTAGATGTCCTTAGCCTCTGGCAGGGGCTAATCCAAAGTAGTTTTAGTCCATCAAAAGCTTGTCACAACTACTTACCTGTCCTGAAGAATTGGTAAATGTTATCTGAAAATGTCAACACAATTGACAGAATAGTGCTAACAACTCTGACCTATACACATACAACAGACACACTACCTGTACCATACTGTTGCTGATGCTGATGCAAATGTTTTATCAGCATTTTATTTTGCACACCGAAACACACATACGCACACACTATAAAACATTCACACTCAACACTACTAAGCACAAACCCCCCCTCTTCCATTCCCTCCAGCCACACTAACATTCACTTACTGTAGTGCAGCCGAAGAGGCCGACACGAAAGATACTTACATAAACAGTTTAATAAAACTCCGGGCAGCGGGAGCGTGTGGGAGCGGCCGGCGCCACCCCACCGCGGGACGTCGGCGTGACACTTACACAAACATATTGAAACATAAACGTCAAATATGGTTTCATATACAGTACCTTACTGTACAAACACACTCTAGCAGAGCTACTGTACCGTATGCTTTCAGGTAGAGTTGGTGTAGAGGCAGGCAAAGTCTCTTCAGGGCTAAACTTTAGAAACAAACAGTGCACTCTCTCTGGGGCAAAAGTCTGAGTTAATTACTAGGAACTCTTTGGGCCTCGTGTACGTACGTTAGCGAGCACACCGTAAAAGTGAGCGCAGCCAGAATGCAGATCGCATTTTTCGTTGTATGTACTAAACTTGTAACCTGACATGCCAGAGGAAAAGTCCAT
Organism: Typhlichthys eigenmanni; assembly: GCA_027564635.1. Taxonomy (NCBI): domain Eukaryota; kingdom Metazoa; phylum Chordata; class Actinopteri; order Percopsiformes; family Amblyopsidae; genus Typhlichthys; species Typhlichthys eigenmanni. Next base: position 16,406 of record JAODUK010044456.1, read on the forward strand.
CTGGGGAACCGTACATTGAAACTGTTTGTGAATGGCTGTGATTTCAAAACAATACTTGCTAGTTGATTGGATGAATCATCCGGTCGTTTTTGCTGTCGGCACCATGGTCAGCCATAGGCCGGCACACCTAAACCACGTCCGTATAGCTATAAACACGAAACTGATTGGTAAGTTCAGTTGCTACTCGGACACATTCAAAATGATTTCGAGGCTTTCCAGACTGATTCTCACGGCAAAATTAAACTGAAGCTCGCGAGATCAAGATGGTATGGCGAGGCAACTGAACTTCCGGCTGATCACGTAATCTACGCTTGGCACCGCACTCTAAACTTGCCGTTAACACGGCGAGTAGTCTGGTCTATGTTACAGTCATATTCGTAAATTGCGACGCCCGAAAGCAATGGAACAGCAGATTCAAAGATGACAAGTTTAATGATTATAAAGTAGGCTAGACCTATTTATAAATAACCTACTTGTCAATATGTATTGTCAAACCTAGAGATAAAGGGCATAATTCTACCCCAGAAATCGTTATTTTTGGGTGACTATAACATTTAAATGATAGAAGTTTATTTATTTATTTTAACAACACACAAGGAAATCCTTCAGCACGTCTCTCCATGGCCTGTGTCTTCATCTTACTCGAGAGATTGACCTTGCCGTTGCTTTCTTCTCCTGTTCAAAGAAATGCGCTAACTGGGATAACTCCTGCTTTTCAGAGGCGGATAATTTTCACCTCAAAAACCAGCTTGCACTTTGCAACACAGTTTTCATACAGCACATTCAACGGTATAGGTAACTCTGTCCCATATTTTTGCACGACACACCCAATCTCCCCTTGACCCTCCCATGAATGCATTATGCATGAATAGGAAAGCGCAACATGCGATCCTGGATTTTTTCAGCAGGCAGAATAGCGTTTTAACCATGTGCACTGTATGTACGAACAGCACGTTCGTACATACAGTGCTATGTTTTTAGGCACAGTGTGACGAAATTACGCCTAAAACAGGTGCTTAAACGTTAGTACACGAGGCCCTTTGTGTCATATTCTATGAAGAATGCAAAATATTTACTCAAATTATTAAAGTAAAGTAGTAGGAAAGTAGTCAACTAAATGTATACAGTATGCATTGTATTTTAACTACTGTAACACTATATTGTAAGTAAACGACTGTTGGACCACGTGGAACTGTACAGTATATTGGCTACAAAAAGAAAAAAGAATAGAAATAAAGAAAACGACAACAACAAACATGTATTCCAAAGAAACAAAATTCATTAATGAAAAATACAATTTGCCTGATACATTTCAACAGAAAGGCAAAGGATTAATTCAGCATTTCCATGCCATTACTGGGTGAAAACAAGGCCTGACCACTAGCTGGACTTATTGTCTGTTATGCTACACCATAACACATACTGGGTTAAAACAGTTAAGCCAAAGAGGCCTTGGCAGATTTCCCAGATGAAAACAAGGCCTTTGGAAAGACTTCCAGTATTAAAAAGTGAGAGGTCTTACTCCTCTGATAACCACAAAATGTTGTTCTCCCGTGGCAAAAGCCTTTCTCTTTTTACAAGAGATGCCCTGCACCTCTGTGAAAGGATGAACGCTTTGGCTTACAAAAGCAAAGTTGTTTACTCATAGTAGTCTGTACAGTACTTCAGATGGAGAAAAAAATAGGGCGAAGGCCATCTTTGCCACATTTCTAATAAAAAGTTGTGGGGAGCATAGAGAGCGGAGGCCAGGAAGGAAGAGAACATTTTACTGTTCCGTAAAGCAGCATGCTGCGGCTGTGAGGAGAGGAATAACTTTTCAGAATGACAATTGCATATTTTTCAGGATGTCTCTCTTGCCCTGATCACGTCTGGGTCTATGTTACACCCCCTTTTCTTTCAGGATCTTCAACCAGTTATATTGAATACTGACACCGATAATGTCCTAGATGTCTTACAATGGCAGAATTTTAAGGATATGTTCAGGTCATACTGTATGTGTGGGCGGCCAAGTAAGTATAGCATTGTACATGGTTACATTTTTATCAGGCATGCATTTCTCCTAGTGAATACAGCACACTGAATCACAAAAGTGTGGCTGATGCTCAAGAAATCTGAATAAGATGTGAATCTTCTCATGGGACAAAAAAAGCAAACGGCACAAATGCAGACAGTGCGTTTGTCACTTTGGCGTGATGGCACATGTGACGTGTGGTCACATGATTACCAATGAGTCTCTAAACAGTAGCTCATTGCAGCTCCAGAAACAGTAGCAGTAGTAGTATGTAGCCTACTGTGATGGTATTTGTTTACAATTATTTATCGTCTTTTCTCCTTTCTCTGAACACTTTTGTGTATAGTACAGTATGGGCATGCATGTTTCTCTTGAGAATTGTCTTTTTTCTGTGCTTCCCTGGTTGTATATGTCTTGTGAGGACCTTGCTGCCGTGACACCACATCCGAGATACACATCATTCCAAATACCGCAGCTGATGCCCATGGTGGCCAGCAAAAAACCCAGGAAGCCCTCCATTTTGTGCTATGTTTGCTCTCTCACCATGGACTCAATACTTCCTTCATATTACCGTCAGATTAATGTCACCGGTTTGGGGGAAAAAATGGGGCCAAAATCATTATAGTTACCTTTATTCCATGGGCAGTCTGTTCCGCACTCCAGTTTGTATACTGAAATAAGGTTAATCCAGCAAAACAAAGATGTTGTTTGGGTTAGAAACACCAACGGTCCATGCCCCCTCCTGCACATGAGTGTCTCAAACTACTCTCTTCTTCTCCCTCACATCACATTCTCTTGTCCTACCCTTCATTCTCACATTAGCACAATACACAATACATCTCATTGTTAATTGTGCTAATGTGAGGCTGAGCTTGACGGGTCAACTGCTGAACTCTAACGGTTGACACAATCATTAACGTGCACACACGCACACACACACGCGTACATGCACAAGCACACAATTGTACACAGAGAAAAAAGACTATTCTTTTTTTATTTTTTGTGTGCTACTATAAAAATATAACTTTTAACTATATGTCTACATGGGAAGACAATTTTACACTGTAGGCTACAGTACAATAAAGAACACAACGGCTTACGTCATATAGTATAGTAAAACATATATTACATGCAAAATATAGTACAACATGACTGGCTTTTCATGAATAGAACATAACTAGTATTTGCTGGATTTGCAGAAAACGGACAATACCCCTCTTATTACTGTAATACAGTATTCATTGAATAGAATTAACGGGACACTTCATATTAACGCCCCCATATACCCAAGAGTCTTCCCAGTGGCACTCATCTTGGAGTGTGAAGCCAAAATAACAGTGCTGATAGGTTGAAACCAATAAGTGCATGAGGCCCTCCCGCATCTGAGTAGTCATCTTCCACCACGTTATGGGTAACATGGGAACATGTGACATGCCAGATGAACTGTCACTGGTACAGTACATTGAAACAGTTTGTGAAGGGCAGCTATACATTCAAAAAAAGCCCTGCTTCCCTTTCTATAATAATCCTTGCGCTCCTCTGTGTATGACTACCTCACAGAGTCCATATGTCCTGTGGCTAACTGTTCCCAAACAGTACAGCGACACACTTTAGTTATTCTCCTGCTTTTACGCTGACTGACTAAAACAGAGGCTTCATGGATCAGGGTTGCATGTGCGGGGGGGGGGGGGGGGGGGGGGGGGGGGGGGGGGGGGGGGGGGGGGGGGGGGGGGGGGGGGGGGGGGGGGG
>JAODUK010044466.1:0-20162 GCA_027564635.1 Typhlichthys eigenmanni
CTATTCAACAGACATCCAGTGTATTTCATTTTGATCAACATGCCATAAGCAATTGATAATGTAAGAAACAGCAGACAGTTGTACATAACCATTTGCATGAATGTGCAAAAGCATCTGCAATTTGTTCCAAAAGTTAGTTTTGAGAATGTCAATTCTCATCTGAGAAATGTACCAAAGTGAATGAGAAATACTGTAATGCTAATTGATAACCTGACATGCCAGATTAATTGTTGTCACAACTCCATCTGGGAAGCCATACATTGAAACTGATTGTAAAGGGTAGGTACTTTCAAAAAAATACTTGGCAGTTGATTGGATGAATCTGGTCGTTTTCACTGTTGGCACACCTAAACCACCACGCCTGTATAGCTATCAACACGATGCTGATTGGAAAGTTCGGTTGCTACTCTTACACATTCAAAATGATTCCTAGGCTTTCCAGACTGATTCTCACAGCGAAATTAAAGTGAAGCTAGCCCATTGATGCTCAGTAGCACGGTGCCAGGTTCGATAATCGTCTGAAGTCTTCCATCAAATGTTTGAACGCACAATCATATGAAAATTTAACTATTTTAGCCACCACCACTAGGCATTTCCCTTCAAAACTATGAGGTATAATAAACATAAGCCCCTCACTGAGTTCGCTAAAGTTAACGCTAGCATACAGTACCTAGCTAGCGTTAGCGCTAAAATTAAACTAATTAGTCGCAGTCTGGAGCCCTGCATTATGGTATGAAGACACACATGCTCCAAAATACAATCTGTAGGAAATAATCTTCAGTAAAGTGTGGTTGTTGTTATGCTGGCTTTGGAAATCATATGCTTTACTGGAACAATGCAGGTTGGACGCAATGGATGACAAATGTTAGGTGATTAAGTTTGTGCACGGTAAACAGAGCAAACATTTAAGACAATATGACTCTTTCTTCATTTTAAAAGGCATACGTTTAAAAAAAAATACATATTCAAGTAATGTACACATTCTACTGTAGGTAAATTCTCTTCTTCACTATACAACCCTGGAAACAAAGAAGTGGAGTTGGCTCAATCTCAACAAACAAGAAAATAGCCATGTTCTGAGTTATTTTTAATCTTACAGACTTCAAAAGGGCACATTTTGGGTGTGCTAGCTATAGTTTTCCCAATGGCCCTATTGTTTCCATTATGGTGTAATTCAGGGAGTGAGTGTCTATAACATGAGCACGTGGATACTTGAGGAGACTTTATTTCAAATGTGTAATCCAATAACATCCCAAATATATTCTCAAATACAATATTTATATTTTGTTGTGATATTTTGATCCAACTACTGAATATTATTTTTATTCCTGAATGTTGAAGAGAAAACAAATTTGTCAGCTTGTGAATATTACAGGCTAATGGAAAATGACTGTAATAAATAATAATAATCTTAAACTCAAAATGATCCAATGTTATGTGAACATCACTAACATTGGATCATTGACACTGACAACTGACACTAATGCTATTGGATGGAGGAAAACAGATAGGACCAGACCGTTATCTACAATATCATCTGATTTCATATATATAATTAGCCAAAGTCTTTGTTATTTGCCTGGTTAAATCCGTACCGCTACTGAGCAGATTAGCTGCACAGTGAAAGACAGATGAAGGGGTGACACCACCCTTCTTTTCTCATCTCCTCACATGACGGCTATTCTGAGAACAAGTGGAGAAACACAATTATTTCACAGGTGAAAACATCTCACCTCTCGCATGACACTTTGGAGGGTTGGGCATGAATGTAGAAAATGCAACAACACAGTGATCTTGTACACATAATGATTGTTATGGCGACCATGTACTGCATTCCTTTAACATTTTATTAGAATTAACTATTTGAAATATGTGTTAATTGAAGTAATCTTATTAACTAATAGTATTAGAGCACTTTAGTAAAAATATCAAATAAAAATAATTATTTCTCACCCACAGCATGAGATCAATAACATAACACCAATAAGATAAAATTAACCCCTTTTCATTGCCGACATAACTGGCATTTTACAGTTATGTACATAATGTATGTTTAATATACTGTTCATGCATCTTTGTTCTTTCAAATTTATGGTGTAGGCCTATAGCATATTAATGATATCTTCTTTCTCTTTCTTCGTGTTCCAATGTCTGAACCACGTGCTGTTGGTCGCACAGTGAAGGTTGTTAGCTGTTAGCTTCTCTCTGGTGTCCTTGTGGTTCCCCGGTGACTCATGGTTCCAGCATGCACCACTCCCTCTCTCTACCTACTTCCATACCTTGTGTTTTCCATACCACATTTTCCTCGTTCCTTACATCATATGCTCTCCTCTTTCACACATTGGTCTCTTACTTATTATTTCCTTCTGATAGCTCAGAAGCTTCTTCAACTGATCTTTATGTGGTTTACCTCAAGCCAATACATATTTAATAGCATACTGGTTTAGGGTTTGTAAGATTGTTTAGGATTGAGTAACCATTTCAGTTTAGGGCTGTATGTTAAGTCGATATAGCATAGCTTCATTCATTCCTTTATCTTCAGTAAATGAACGAGAGTATCGTCAGAGACACTATAGCGCAGATAAGGACTTTGGTATAGTAAGTAGTACATTTCTGATTGTAGGGCAGGGGCCTATAGTTTATACTAGCACTGGTACAAGTACCACTAGTTTACAATTTTCAAGTACAGTAAATGCTTTAAATGTAGGCTATTTTTTACAGATGGGTCACAAGCTTAACTGCAACACAGACTTTCATGTGTGTGTTTATCTGACCCATAAACGAAGTGTTGTCTGTTGCTTAACACAGAAATCCAGTGCTGCTAATTTAGGAATAATAACGCCACTGGGAATAGACAGCTGCCTTTGTAATGCTACACAAGAACACACAGACACACATACTGCAGTATACAACAGTCACACTACATACTGTACATGAACCTATACTATACTCATCTGTTTTGCACACACACACACACACACACACACGCAAACACACACACACACACACACACACACACACAAACAGCGAGAGATCATACGGGATGAGAAGATAAGAGTTGATTTCTTAAGGTTATATCATGGTGAGTTTGAATATCCTCACACATTACTTTAAAAAGCTGTCTAGCTCACAAACGTAAAGCCCTAATGATTAGCCCGTTACGACATTTAAAGAGTTTTAAGTATATTTGGATTATTATGTGGATAATATTATGAATCACATTTTGGGACACATTTAACATGACATTTTCATATTATCCCATGCCCACTGTGGAATTAATGTAAATTAGCACAGTACATGTTGCAATATTCATGAGGAATGCATGATAATCATACCTCATATTACCTCACAAAAACATGTTCAGATCTTGGGAAAATAGCTTTGTTTCATAGACAATGTGTGTGAGTATGGGTTTACAATAATACTAATACTCCATACGATTGTATTGAATGTGTATCGAATGTCGTAAATTAAGTGAATATTTCAAATGTGCATTTTAATTTCACATTGTATGTGTTGCATATGTGAGCTAAAGAGACAAATATTTGTGTCTCAAAGGTCAGTGTGTGTGCGTGTGCGTGTGTGTGTGTGTGTGTGTGTGTGTGTTAGGAGGGTGGGCGGGTGTATTGGCGTCAACATGACATGTACCGATAGTAGGTAAAATGCATCAAGAAAAGCCACAGAAAAAATTAGGAAATGTGACAGATGAGGATTCTTGCCAAAAACAGCTGCGTAGGGCATCCTGACAGCTTTAAGCCTAGTGTGTGTGTGTGTGTGGGAGCATTGTGGGTGTACATGAATGTATTTTTAACATTCCTTCAAATCACTGAATTGAAAAGACTCTATGACTCTAAGACTCTTAAGACTCTATAATGGCTGGTTTCACAGACATGGATTAGGCCTAGTCCTAGACGAAGACCATTTTTCAAAGATCTTCATTAAATTTTTGTTTTAGTCTTGGACTAGGCTTAATTCATATCCGTGAAACCAGCCATAAGACTCTATGACATTTAATCATCAAGGCAACCGCAGAACCTTTCAAATTCATATGCTAGAAAGATAGTGCAATAGAAAGTGGGGGGAGAAAGCTGGAGCAAACAACACGACTGCCAGGGTTAAGTAGAAATGGCAGACATGCAGCCCAACATGAGTGGGAAGGAAATAAGAGGAAGCAGAGACAAGAAGGGAGGGAATGCAACGAGAGGCGCTGTAAAAGCAGCACAAGCAGGAAAACAGTGAGTGAACAAACAGAGCAATTCCTCTCAAATTCCACCCTATATTGGGGCTGTCTCAGAGGATGACAGACAAGGCAGCTAAAACATGAGAGAAAACACATAACAGGAATGATATCCCTAAAGAGGGAAGCGTGAGACCGTATTCAAACCAGAAGAAATTTGATACGACCAAAGACAGAGAGATACAAAGAGAGTTGGAAGAAGAAATAAAGAGAACGACAGGCAGAGGAGCGTGACACAGACTCTTTATTCATAAACCAGGAACAAGAAGTAAAGTGACACTGGCACTAGTTACACTAAGGCTACTATTGGCCTAGTCCCTGGCCCAGGGAAGAAGCTGCTGGATAGAATTATAATTACATGTCAATAATAATATTTGTACGTCTTTATAGCATCTGATATAGGCTCAGGTTTCTGACAAGAAGTGAGATGTGGAGTTTTGGTGACAGTTGGAGATTTGGTTCTCTTTTAATGACATTACTTCATATAAAGCAAGTTTTTGTTATTTTTCACTTTCTTTTTCTTTTGAGTCAGTTAGTATGGTCAGTTATAAGTGACTTTTATACAATAACACAATACATCTTAAACATACCGTGACCCCTTAGTGGATCCGATGCCCCACTTTGACACATAGAGCCGTGGTATTATTTAGTATGTTATTATTAGTAGTATCATATGTTTAATAGTGGGACTGAGTAGGGGTTACAGACAGTAGATAATACAGCAAATGTTCCAGGTCAGTTTCACAGACATGGCTTTAGCCTAGTCTCAGACTAAGAATATTTTTAATTGAATCTTTCTTTTAGTCTTGGACTAGGCTTAAACCTTGTCTGTGAACCTGGCCCTCCAAGTTTCACTTGAAGCATTAGGTTTACACAGCCTGTCTGTCTTTTTAATAGTAATGAAAACACAAATTCATACTCCACCTTGCCATAACATTTACAGAAGAACATGCTCCTTTATCAGCACTGTGGAGGCCTCTGGCTATCTAAGTGTGTTGATTCATCTCTGGTCCTTTTCTACAAATTAATTCTCTTGCTACACTTATTTTCTTTGTTTGTCCTTCTCCTTATACCTTTAAGTTCCTCTGTCCTCTAAATACTCCTTCCTCTGTCCTCTCTTCCTCTCCTCTGTTTCTAGTTTCTCGCTGGCTTGTCTTTCCTTCTGCCCTCTCGGCCTCCTTCTCTCTGCTGTGAGGTAAACCATCCTGTAGTGGTTCTTGGCTGGTTTCCCGTCCTCCACATTCCCTCGACCTCCAGGCAGGTTGCTGTGGAGGGAACATTCTCCATTATTGCCTCTCAGACGCATGCACACAAATGTCAGCTGTGGAGACGACACTGTTTTTGTTGCTCCTCGTGCTTTACGAGATACTAGACAGTTCCTGGTAGACTGTAAGCAACCTCAAGTGTTTACGTGGCCCATTTAGATGTTGTTGCTGATTATGCTGCATTGGTATTTATATAGCACATTTCAATGACCCAAATATGCTTTTACAAAGTGGAACATGTAACAACAACAAAATACAAAAACAGTAGGACAACAGAAAGAATAAATACATGAATTAAGAAAAACAGAAGCGTGGTTTTGGCATGGCTAAGGGTAGGTGATTTTGAACAGAGTAGTGTTTTTAGGCATTGCTGGAAGATGAAGATCGTTTCAGTCACGACTCACAATGGTTTGTGGGAGAGTTCCAGACCGTGGGGCAACTGTTGGCAATGCCCTGTCCCCAACGATTTTCATTATGAGGTGGCCTGCAGTATGGAATAGATTGGAGAACATGTAGGTTTATATGGAATGATAAGGTCATCAAGGTAGGCAGGCAGGCTATGGTGAAGAATGGCTTTATATTTCATTAGAAGGATCTTATAATCAATGTGTTGGGAGATTGGAATGCAGTGTAACTCACACAGGATAGGGGTGATATGCTACCAGTATACTTGGTGTGAATGAGAGTCTGGCTGCAGCTTTTTAGTGTTGTTAGACTTGATTTAAATTAAAGGTATAGTAAGTCATTCTGGAGTAGGGTTGCACGAGATTGACAAAATGCGATATTGATCATGAAAATTGCAATATCGATATTAATTGTGATATTTTTAAACATAAGTAAAAACACAATGGTTTTGGGAAAATGCATCAAAATTTATTCATACCATATTAAAACAACAAGTTTTCAACTGAGAAATTGGACTCGTACAACAGCAGTAATTCCAAGCTACCAAGGAGGCATTCTTTTTGGCCGCTAATGTTTCCTCTTCGCTTCGATCTTCGATTATGTCATTAGCTTCCTCAGCCACACCTTACATTTCAGTCTAAATCAAACACAACTAAGCCAAATTTGATATGATATTGCGCAACGTGATATTACGATAACGATACTGAATCAATATATTGTGCACCCCTATTCTGGAGAAATCTTATTGATATTTGAACTCAATCAAAAAAAAAACACTTCTCCCTTGCCATATGGTGCTTCCTCAGAAGCTCTGCCCCATACATATTTTACCTGGTTAAATAAAGGTGTATATATTGTAAACGCATTGCCAAGGCTAGGATTTTGTGTGGCCTGCACCACTTTGTTTATGTTCTCATTCAGACCAAAGGCTGTGGAAACACTGGATTATTTTATCAGCATGCGCACAGAACAAGCAGCTAGCGGACCATGAGTAGATATTCGCTTAAACTGAAGAAAAGTGTATTATCTTAGATTAGAATCTAAAGAGCAAAACATACCAGTATTTGCAATGATGTTAGTTTCCAACATAGTTAGTTGCTGTATAAAACTAAAGCTTTGAGTATAAGTAAACTAAGATGTAAAATTAATTGCACCTGTGCGATAATAAATTGAGGGAGATTATTATCCAATGCCAATCGTATTTGACTTGATTTGCATGAAGCAAATCGGCAGGACAGGGTGTGTTCACCCTTAACAAAAACCTACACAACCATTATCTCAGGCTGTTGTCATCCTTGTTGCGTCGAAACCGATTTGTCTGTGCCAAGGTTACAATGTTACAGCAGTGAAATTCAATCCCCACAGATTTGTGTGTTTGTGTTAAGCAGCTCGTTAAATGGAAAATCACTGAAGTATTTCTGAAGGTGTGTCTTCCCAATGTTCATATTAATGCTGCTGCACACCCTTGGGTGCTATGTAGCCATTAGCACACAATAATATATAATTGAAAAACAGATCTTCTCATAACCACCTGCTATCAGAAGGTTTCATAGATCCATGTGGCTTGTTCAAACATTAAACCATGGCAAACAGTGGAATGGAAGCAGAACAATAGACACACTGCTCAATTGTCTGTGAGTGTGCGTGACTGTACAGAAAAAGGCGTGGTCTATGTAGGGGGAGGATGAGTAGAGGGTGTGTCACTTAGCGCTCAGATGTGTGTGGGAGGGGCGTGGGCTTTCTGAGCACCACATACAGTATAAGAGCATGTCATTTGACAAAGTCAAGCCTGATCAGATCAGATTACATTGCATGTGTGTGTGCATTTGTGTGTGTGTGTGAGAGAGAAAAGAGGAGTCCTCATTCTACTTATGAAAACCACGAGGCTTTTGTGTGTGTTGTTATGCACACACACACACACACATACATATGAGCACACAATGCATATAATGTAGCAGTACTACAGCTATGGGGCAGAAGCACATGGCTTAAGTGTGCTAAGTGTTGCGTCAGGCTGCTGTTGACCATGTTGGCTAGTACAAGGTCATTTGGACAGTAAATGCACACTCTCTCACACACACGCACGCACACGCGCACGCACACACACGCACACTGAGCTCCCAAGCAAGTTAATATGATCGCCCATGCTATTGTGACGAGAGATAATGTTATTTTGCCTAGCGTTAATACAGCCAGAGCCTTGTTTACACGGATGGTCAATATACCACAGACAATACTCTATATTCAGACCTGCAGTACACAGGCATTAGGAGAAACTATGTCCACTGACAAAGTGATTTTCTTGCTTGTTGATTTTCTGGCTTTACTTTTTCCAAATAAAGAGATAATGAGGACATGATAATGTCGATCAACAGACATCATTGCCATATCATTGTCTTATATTTCACATCTCATAATTTTATATATCAATATTTATTTAATGAATTACATACTATGTCCTTTCAGGTAAAACTACAGGAAGCTTCTCAGCCTGAAAGATGTCAAAGATCTGTGTTGTGTTATTGATGACATGTGAGTATTCAGATCTTATCAATAAACTAGCCAAAAATGCCCAGACTTCTTTAAGGAATTGGGCTATTTTGATAAAAAGTCAAAACATTTGTATTTATTACTTTCTTTTTGCCACTCAACTACCTAGTTCTATTAAACTGCTCTTGTTGAGTCTGAAAAATGAAACATGACCTTACAGTATGTCAAGTGTCTAAATAACACAAGCTAGCTATGAGGAAATAAAAATAAGGCACTGAAGAATAAGAGACAGCTGCAAACCTGCTGAACTATTGTAACATATATCTTTCTGATCTTTGCAGTTGTGTCCATGGTGTTTGCTGAGGAGCAGAGCCGTAAGAATTAAAAATATATATTCGTATCAAAAATTGGATATTGACACAATGGTAGAATGGTTTTGGTTCTTATTGAGCAGATTGCATCTTCTGTTACGTATATAAGTGTGCTCTAAATGTCTGGCATACTATTTATTGATTGGTGCACGCCTTGATGCTAGGTTGGTAAACAGATATCCAAAATGATCTCCATGTAACTATGAAGAAATGTTACTGTAATCAAGCTCTAAACATTTTACATGTTCCTAAGAGTTCCGTAGTAGCCTGTATCACACTAAATTAATTTGACAAAGCGTTACCTTATATGGAGTATGCATAGTGTTAACATAACAACAGTAATAACATTTCTTTTACAAACTTATTTTCACAGATGATCAGTTACCTGTGATCTATGACTTTTGACTTACCTTACCTTAGTGAATGACGCTGTCTGATAATGTCAACCATGAGTTAGACAGTGACCAGTGGCCTATAGTTTGTGAATCAAACTATAGGCCACTGGTCACGGTCTGGACTCACTTGCAGAACTGTAACGACCTTATCTAATTTCCTGTCTGTCTAATTTCCTGTCTGTCTGTATTCTGACCCCTACAGAAGATGATCCATTTACCTTTGGTAATCCATTAATTTATTAATTATTTATACAAATGTGTTTTCTATGTAATGACCATCTTCTCCTAACCATTAGGGGTCAGCATTTCACCAGAATATTATGGCGTCCTTATTTCATCCAGCCCCCTCAGTGCGGTCTGCTCCTATCGCCAAATTCTCAGTCAATCCGCTTACATGTGTCCACACACACACACACACACACACACACACACAGAGACTTCGCAAGGGGTGTGCGAAGTGTGCCACCGCATAGGGCCCCGCGCCCATGAGGGCCTCGCACCTGCACATGCCAGCGAAGTGAATTTCTGTGTTACATTCATTTTGGTAGAAGGTGATAGTGAGCTCATGTGCTATCATGAAATAACATTTTACACCAATCGAAGCCCAGTACCAAACAAGTTGATAGACAGGCAGTCTTACCAAACAAAAGGCTAATCTGCTACTTGTCTGACAAATTAAACTTTCCGTCTGGCATCCCGGCAGGTCAACTCTGTCAACTTTCAATTAAATTAGTTGTGAAAATTGCAGTAAAAGACTATGGGGCATCAGACAATAGACAGCATTAGGCATAGCTACCTAGTCAAAATCTACACACTTTTCTGAAAGCTGGAGACATAGCCTAGCCTGTGCAATTGATTTAAAGTGGATGATTTAAAGTGAAAGATCACGGGACAACAAAACACAGACTATACCCTATGGTACCGGTACGTGTGTTTTAAGGTAGCCCCATTATGCTCGTTCTAGCCTCTTTTCTATCTGCTTCTGGCCGCGGTTATGTTAGGTCAGTTTGGAAAATAATCAATCTAAAATGAAAATGCGACACATTTAGGCTGTAGGACTGACTAGCACTGTATCCGCGGGTCCTATAGTCCTACTTAATATATTGTTTTATAATAGCGTAGCCTAGTTCAAACAAGAAACTTAAATTGAAAGAACATAATGTAAGCCTGTAGAGAATAACCCGCTTTTGAAATCGGTGGGCGAACACACACTCATTGATCAAGCATGTGCGTTTAGCTAATATTTTGTTATACGCGTATTATTGCTGAGTTTGCAGCCAAGAAGGCAAGGCATGTGACTTTAAGAATCCACAAAGTGTGTGTGGCGAATCCATCTAATTTGTAGGCAAAGTTGCGACAGTGTGTGGTTTTATGTAGGCTAGATAGATTGTTCTCCTTTTAAAATATGATCTGTAGGTTGTATTATTCTAGCATCGGGTACTTATTCTAAATGTAGATCGCCTACAAGTTATTCTACCATGTTGTAGGCATGTAGCCAGTGCCATCGGTTGTGTGCGTTTACTGGTCTAAAATCAGAAGACCTGAAATGTTGCAAATATTCAATAAAGTCATAGCTCTGCGCTGATGTCAGTTTTAGTGTTTTATTTAGTTATCTCTCATTTTTTTTTCCCTTGAAAGCATTATAGCAAAAAACCATTGCAACTATGACGTGCATGATGCTGCACTGTAAATGTAGACTATGGTACAGAGATTCTGCGTGCAGTAAACTGGAATAGTAAAAGGTAGGTGTGTGACCGTAATTCATGCGCATGCATGTCCAGGCCTCGCACGTAAAGTTTGGACAGGGCCTCGCACCCCCCACGCGACGGCACTGCACACACAGTCTAATATTACAGTCATATGGTGAAAAAAAGAAGCCAGTAGACTACAAAAGTGATTTAGCCTTGCCATATCAACAAGAAAACAGCCATATTCAGCTATATGAACAATCTCTGTGATTGGGCCGTAGGCAACCCGACAGAAAACCGAACACGCAGTACAATAATAAACTCCAACCTATATGCTATCCCCACACTACTGTAATCAATCAGCACGTCTGGGATGTATGGGACACACACTGGACAGAAGAACGTTGTTGAATTGTCCAACAAGGTCATTATGCCCCGTTTGCATTAGTAGCGGCCATGGATCCTATTTAGCGCGCACATGTGTCTGCTTGCGTTGGTTACTGCCTGGAAGCTAGTGACTGGCCTTGCCCCTTGAGGTACAAAGTGTCAAGGCTTAGAGGCTGTCCGGGCCTGCTCATTTCATAAAAAATAGGTCAAAACTGATATTTCTTATACATTTCACTATGTTTTTTTTATTTTTTATGTTTTAAACCAAACATTTGACATGTAGCAACTTTAATCTCAATCGTATGTGCACCATTTTATTTTCCTTCTTGGGAAAGGGTATAGTGTTAATGTTGTTAGCGCTACGACTATAGGACTCTTACTGTATATAAACGGCATGGTGTTGGTTTTCTAATATGCGGCATGGCCTCCCTGTACAGATTACCATAGACTGCGTGTCGGAGGCCTGATACTTGCTGCTGTGCTCTGTCTCATTGGCATCACTATCCTGCTCAGTAAGACCACACACACACGCACACACACACACACACACACACACACGCGTACACACATACATACATGCATACATACTAGAGTGTACTCTAACATTTGCTCAATATAAAATGAGATGTGTGATGGCAATTTCTGTCAAATAAATGCTCTTACCAAGATCTTGTATTGGCCATATTTTTTATTATTCTCCATGGAGAAGACCAGTACAGCTGCAGTCATCCCAAAAACTGACGCACTATATACATTATATATAATGTGATCAATGAGTTAAACTACAAATGTCCATCACAGATCATTGTTATTTGTCTCTGTTCCAGGTGGTCACTGCCGGTGCAAATTCAACCAGAATAAGAGGTGAGGGTCACAATATCAACCTGTCACCAATATAAACACTATTAATGTTAGAATGACTAATAAATATAGACCGCCACTGTGTTTTTATAATAATACTGCAAGTGTTTAATTCAAGTGGAATTGTATTTACCTACAGAATATCATCTCATTGTCTCAATAAGGGCTTCAAAGTGCACACATGTATTGCTACTATATACAATGAATAATGGAATATATGCCTGTCTAAGTTTTAACCTCTTTCTCTTCTGCAGACGGAGGACAGGAAGCAATGCTCAGCAGATGCTTAATGACCAAGGTACATCTATCTCCCTGTAGTCTGATTAGCTCATGCTAAATAGTAGCTTGGTAAAAACATGCTGATATTTGCAACTTCTGCCTCTATGGTTTGCTTGGCTCTGCATAAAAGTCTGGGAACTTCCATTTGAAAACCGCTTGTTAGATGTTGCCATAGCCAAGCCATTGCCCAATCAGGGTCCAGGTGGGTAGTTCAGTTGGTGGCGACAGCATTTAAACTTCCTGTGTTCTGAAAATCGTACCCTCGTGGGTGTTTTTCCGATTAGTTTAAGGTGGTCTAATTGCCTGTTAACGATTGGCACCGCCTGCATGAGAAATTACTTTGAATGGAAAGTTTTCTCGACTGATATGTAAAGTGGAACATATCACGGGGCTTGCAATATCAGCATGGTTTTACCAGGTTAGCTAGATAATCCATTAATTGTTTTACATATGACTAGGACTAGGTAATATTAAACTCCTATAAAATATACATACCATAAAATATTTTATGGTATGTTGAACTGCAACCGCATCTGTAGTTAGGCCTATATAGGTATAATAATATAATAAAGTTGTTAATAAAGCTACATACATACATACATGCACACACTGTAAACAGGTATGGGCAGTATTTATGATACATGTATTTGAAATATGTATTTTAAATACAAAATAGTATTTTGTAATTTGTATTTGATAGGGTTGTTGAAAATGGCTTAATATTTTGTATCAAAATACTTTAGTGTTTTGTATTTTGTGTATCACTCTCTCCTATCAATCTATCCCATCTCTCATGCTATTAAGTCCTGCACTTACTTCACATGCTCTTATCTCACTATTTAAAAAACAAAAAAGCAATTGTGCACATTATTAACTACGCCATTACCTATTGCACTTTAGTAGCTAGGCCATTACCTATTGCACTTTATATGTTTGACTATGTGATAATAGGTATAATGACATTATGCTGCAGATGTTCTATTTAGAATATTGTTTGCTTATAATTGCTGGTATATGACCTGTCCAACTACTGACAAATATACTACATGCAAGTCGCTTTGGATAAAAGCATCTGCCAAATGCTGTAAATGTATTTGTCGTTTAAAAATTATTTTAATACTTTCTGTGAGACGTTTACTTACTCTCCTGGTAGCCTGGTGTAACCAGACCCAAAATTAACTTTGTGGCCTAGACCTCTGGCACCTATTTTTACTTTTTATTTAGCCATTAATCAATCAGTGTTACTATAACTGTATATATTTCTTCATCCAGCTCTATACACCATTTACAATGCTTTACGTATACCAACCTTAAAAGTAATTGTATTTAGCCACCCCCACTGGTCGCTGATTGGTCCCTCATCCAGGGTGGCTGTGTGAGCACTAATGTGACCACGGTTTCCAGACTATAATCTAAGCAGATGTGGAAACATCAGATTTCTTTTCAGTGTCCACACAGAATGAACAATTGGCAGACTGAGGAGATATTTGCTGAATTTGACTAAACGTGTATACGCTTACAATTGCTTAACCCCACCTTTAACTGGCTGCATACTCTATGTCAGACTTGTTAAGAAAAGAAAAGCTGTCGTTTGCTCTCAACTATTGTCCACTTAAAGATGTAGTCAGCGGGACAAAAAGGACAACAAAACAAAAAGATAATCTGATTCTGGCTTGGAAGCCCCTCCCCACACTTTTTGTTTGCTTGGTTGATTGGCTGAGCTCTGTGAAAGTTAAAAGCTAATACACTTTTGTCAAATTCAGTAAATATTTACGCATGATTTGCTAGCTGCCCATTCCATGTGCATGCTGATAAAATAATCCAGTGTTTCTACAGCCCTGGCTTCGTAAATAGTAACCCAAACAAGGTTGTGCAGACAACAATATCATATAATTTCCAATGTGTTTGTCATGTGTGGAGCACTGCTGAGGAAGCATCCTACAATGTTGAAGGAAGAGGTGTTTTTGTTTTCATCAAGCTCAAATATCAACTAGCTTTCCCCAGAATGACTTGGCCTCTCGAGACCATCCTGATCTTGCGATCTTAAGTTTAATTTCGGCATGGGAATCAGTCTGGAAAGCCTAGGAATCATTTAGAATATGTCAGAGTAGCAACTGAATTTTCCAATCAGCGTCGTGTTTATAGCTATACGGGTGTGGTTTAAGTGTGCCGATAGCGAAAACCACCAGATGGTTCGTCCAATCAACTGCCAAGTATTTTTTTACCTGCCATTCACAATAGTACCTGCCATTCACAAACAGTTTAAATGTACGGCTCCCCAGATTGGCACTTATAATTAGGGTATTTGGTATTTTATTTTAAAATAATAAAATAATATTCTGGAAGGAAGAGAATAGTAATTTCAGTACTGCAAATGTTTCACACTTCTTCAAAATTTGTGTGCAGAATTTAATGTAATACACACATTGAATAGCAATGTGTGTATGATTAATTTTATACAGAATATTTATATGACATTAAATTAAATATTGTGTAAATGGCAAGCAAGTACAGCTGTACAGTAAGTTAAGTAAACCACCTCACTGCCTGACACCGGCTTAAGAGATACCCTGACCACAGACACTACAGCCTACGGGTTCTTGCTAGAGTGTTTGCCTCCCACACCTGTGTTTTGGGTTCAAGTCCTTGTATGGGATAAACCATTATACAGTAATGACTTTTTGTTTATTGTAATTTACGGAAATATGCGCTATAACAATTAATGTATTATATTCATAATGTTTTACTATGATATTTAGCTATTTAAAGAACTGACATCTTAACCATCTGTCTGCAGGTCGTGCCAGTGAATGCTAGGTCTTACCAACAACCTGTATCCTGACTTCCTGGATAGGCCTCCAATAGGTCCTTTGCGACATCAATGAAGATATGTCTTGTTTTAGACAGTAAAAACAGATGTCTACGCTGAACCTGAAGTGAGGTGTTGAGCTACTGATCTGCCAACTGCACCTCCCATCATTCACACACACGCACAACACCCACATACACCTTTTTACATTCATATAATTAACATGTACAGTACAGTCATATAAACCAGTACCGTGTAAACACTTTTTGGTTTGTTTAATTCTGTTTCTTTATATTTTTCTGTTTGTATTCAGAACACATAAACCTTATACACCATTCGAATATAAAAAACAATTTAATGATATTTAAATAAATGAATCAAAATGTAGTCTATTAGTAGTACATTCATTGTATTATATAGACATATGTAGTTGACTGAATTGAAAGTGAGCTGATTCAGCCAAAATACAGTACCGGTACATATCTATTACCAAATATATCTAGTGTCAGTGTTCATTTGTTCAATATATCTCACCTAGTTAAAATGGGTAATTACTAAAACAAATATTTATTTTATCTGCTTAATGTGGCCACCCTAACCATTGTGTGCACATATTTCAGATACAGTAAACCATTAACAAATATGATCAAATCTGATGATTGATGTTCAAGCAAATCAATAAGCTTTACAAAACTTTTAGTGGATTGCACTAGTTAGATATAGTCAATTTTATATTATATTGTTTCTATAAAATAAATCAACTACAAATGTTTCCTTGTGTCCAGTTTATTTTTGAGTGACATATTGTTTGTGTGTGTGTGTGGGCGCGAATGACACATGGTAAATATTCATATACAAACCTAATTTATTTATTATAGTTATTACTATATAGTTTAATTAATAAAATTAAAGTGAAATATTTACTAGTAGGCGTAAAATAAATATGGTGAAGTGCTTTGAAAGGCATCCTGAAATAAAATGCATTACAGTATTAGTCTCCTGAAGACAAAACACTTTTGAAGACATTTGTGTATCACCAGTCAACCTGTTAGGATTCCAAATATATATTTTTTGCTCCTACGTTTTATGTATACTATAGTATGATTTGGAAAGTTCTGTTATAAAAATGTGTTTCGTCTGTGAAATGGCAATACATTTTCCATTTACCAATATTATTACATAAAATGGACAGGTGATGGCGCCATTGACCTATCGTGGAACGTACGGTAGGTAATTAGTAGGCCTAGCTTTTTTGTAGACATTTTTATATGGTCAAGTTGTGTACAGTAGGAATAGGTTATGAAAAAAAAAAAGAAGCTTATTATACGGAAAAAAATATAAACTATTGTATAATTAACAGAATAGACCTACCTGCCCTGAATTTTGAAATTTGATACTCTGGTGTCACGTAGCCTTGGCTCACGTCGTGGAGAAAACTAACGCCCCTCCCTCTTCACTGACTGCGTGACTTCTGTACCGTTGATAAATTAGTTTACAACTTCGTCAAACTAACCACCAAGCCTGGACAACTTAATCACCACTAGCCTACTCTAGCAAAACGTGGGCGTCGCGACTTTACTTTCTGAAATACCACCTGTAGCTTAGCGCGGTGTCGACATCGAGGACGTGAATAAAGTTTGCTATCTTTTATTCCTTACGTAAAACCGAAATACTACTGTAACGAGAGGATGAACACCAATAAGTCGGAGAACGATCCGCCATTGGCCTGGAATCCAGATGACAAATCTGCGATGGGCCAACCGGCACCTCCACCGTACCAGGCCTTCAATGACCAAGCAGTCGCCCCAGGATATCCACCGGTTTGTTTGTCCTTCTTTGGTCTTTTGGATTTTTAGTCTTACGATAAAATCCAGTGTGATTAGCCCACAGACAGTAAAAGGGGGGCAAAAAAAGAGATAAATAGTTAACATTACAATAAACCTAATTTTCCTAAAAGGAGAAAAAAAAATAGGATATTTTAGGAGAAGGGAATCTGATATAATTACCGTTCCAACCTACATGTTTGGTCACTGATACGTCATTGCCATTTACCATACAAACTGGGGATCTGATTATGTAGCAAGTCGGGGTCGGGCCTTCATTCCTGCCAATCAGGATTCTTGAATTTGTTTAGAATATATATATTTTAAACTGTGTACAGAACAGCTTTCTTAGTTGTTAATAGCTCATCTACATTTGCTTAGAAGCACTATGCACTACACTACATTAAGCAGAAACCGTTTGTAATGCAATTGTAAATGCATTTTCCCCCAGCCAACACCCTTATTAGTACACCCACATTGTTCTGTGCTATAGCATTCTGTTTCCTCACAAACTGCATTGTTCACACACAGCAGGGCTATGGATATTACCCCACGGCTCCTGGGGGAGCATACCCGGGAGCATACCCGGGACAGTTCCAACCTGGGGCCACAGCTGTCACCATGCAGCCCACAGTGTATGTGACGCACAGGCCACTGGATCATCCAGTCAATGACTACCTGGGCTACTCTATCTTCACCATGTTGTGCTGCTGCCTGCCTCTTGGAATTGCTGCCCTCATCTATTCCATCTCAGTAAGTGAGGTGGCTCATTTTGGTAGTGTGTGGATCATGACATGTGTTGTGTGGTCACGATACTGGCCCAATAGAGATTTCCTGTATTGGGCCAGGGGCTTAATGCAATGCTTATTTCTAAAGCTTATTTCAAAGCTTTTTTCTAAAGCTCAAAGCTAGTCATCCCATAGCATTCACATTAGCTCCATGGTAACAAGCCCATTATATTTATTTAGTTGTTTCACTGTGTATGCACACAACATAATAACCTCATATAAAACATTTACATAGCTAAATAGCTGCAGTTGCTCATTCTCATGACTGCATAAGTACTTGCCAATGATGGGTAAGATTGTCAGTAAGAGTGGTGAAATCCCACCAAATAGTTTGGCTTAACCAAGCATCATTGAGCAAGGTGCTTTTTACCCTTACCATCTCCTAAATACTTGTAATTGTGTGTGTGTGTGTGTGTAATTGTACACAGTATATACACACACTGTACAATTACACACAATACTGTAAGTGACCTGCTAAATGTCCTAAGCCTAATTGTAATTGAACTGAGTATGCCTGAATATAGTTATGTAAAGGCACTATATAGAGCCAAAGATTACTGAATAACCCTTTTTGGTTTTGTAAACATTCCCGGGAATGTACTGTATACATACTGTTATTCCTGCCCAGTGTATTTGGTGAGGAAGATGACTGAATTGCTAAAAGGCATTTGGAGAGACTGCAACCATAGCTTTAGCAGCATCAGCAGTACACAGTACATTACAGACATGGTCTGGCCTCAAATGCAGAGTTAGATATACACAACTCATTGAGCAATGAGATACCGATCATCTGATAATATTTACAAAATGGCCTGAACAAATAAGCTTTATATATTCTTGTTCTTTTAAGCACCATATATTTGTTGTATCTATAAATCAGGAAGTGATACGAGTACCAGGCAGGGATGGGAAAGAACATAAGAACATTTGTTTTCCTGTAGACCTGCAGTTTACAGGAAAAGTTAGATGACTGTAGGCAGTTGGGGGAGGGGGAAGGGGTGTGTGTGGCTGGTTAGTTTATTTTCTGTTATTTTTTCCTATGATCTGACTTATCTATAATTGTGTAATTTACGATGACACATCATAAATGTGTACATATGTGTTTATATGTAATATTTTGCAGCACATTTGTACGTTTTAGTATGGATTTGACTTCAAGATATAGGCTATTCATTTCACTAATAGTGAATATTGGGACAACACATCTTAAAAGCACATCCTTTGTCAGAATATAATAATCTGCAATGTGAATAGTAGAGACAATTGATGGCAATACTGAAATTCTCTTACTCTTTACTTTTTGGTGATCACATTACAGTACTGGTCTGACAACACTACACACACAACAAGGGCAACTTGAAGTCATCCAAAATAATGGTTTTAAGGATTGGACTGTTTATTTCTGAGTGTCACATGAAGTGACTATATGAACGTAGAGCTTTCATGTGCGTCAATCATTCTTTCTTCTCACACAAATTATTTAGCATTTGTTTTGATTATGTGTGGACTACCCTGATTGTAGTCCTCGGAGGGAAAGAGAGGGAGAGAGAGTATCTTTTAAAAGTCTGTTTAATGCAACACCATCTGTAGTGGATTGTGGCTGTTTCTGCCGTTGTGTCTCCATGTGATCTTCTGATATTATTTTGAATAACTCCGGTACAGACGTGATGTCGTAATTCTGTGCAGCAAATAACTGCCTTAGTGAGCCACTTCTGCCGGGAAGTTGACAGAGATTGTGTGTTTGCTGACCTCTCGAGTATGCTGGGTGGGTGGAGCTGGGGGCTGATTTTTTTTATTTTTATACCACTTTGTTTAAGTTGAAGTAGTGGACAGCTGTTGCTACTTTATTCTGTATGTCGTCGTCATATTTGTGTTTTGGTGGACTGGGACAGGGAGCACACAGTGTAGCAGATAGGCTTGGGGCCTCATGTATCAACAATTGCACAGCTTTTATACTAAAAGATGGTGTACTCAGGGCTGGACAATAATTCAATATGAATATATATACTGCGATATAACATTTTGAAATAACTGATATGATTTTTAAACTAATT
Organism: Typhlichthys eigenmanni; assembly: GCA_027564635.1. Taxonomy (NCBI): domain Eukaryota; kingdom Metazoa; phylum Chordata; class Actinopteri; order Percopsiformes; family Amblyopsidae; genus Typhlichthys; species Typhlichthys eigenmanni. Next base: position 19,853 of record JAODUK010044466.1, read on the forward strand.
TCCGGTATTTCGATAAGCTATACAGTTGTCACTGAATGACGGGCTCCAGGGCTCTACAGTGCAACAATTTCACTCGCAAATGCGACAAAAATGATTGGTGTGTAAATTGGTGTGTTGACAAAATATTTAGGCCCGCTTTGTGCGAGTGACTTCTAGCCACTATGTTCGCAGCTCAAATATGCGCACTTGCGCATTGTTATGAAATCCCCGTGCACAATGACAATCGTGCGGCACACTTAGGGGTGTACTCACTTTTGTTGCCAGCGGTTTAGACATTAATGGCTGTGTGTTGTGTTATTTTGAGGCGACA
>JAODUK010044477.1:0-20161 GCA_027564635.1 Typhlichthys eigenmanni
CTACATTATACAACAACGTACATTAAGCAGCGTGGCTAACTTGGCTAGCTACGTCATACAACAACGTACATTAAGCAACGTGGCTAACTTGGCTAGCTACGTCATACAACAACGTATACTAAGCAGCGTGGCTAACTTGGCTAGCTACGTCATACAACAACGTACATTAAGCAACGTGGCTAACTTGGCTAGCTACGTCATACAACAACGTATATTAAGCAGCGTGGCTAACTTGGCTAGCTACGTCATACAACAACATACATTAGCATCAGGTATACCTGCTTGCTCTCCTCCCACCGCCGTCCCTCAGGCAGCGTCTCCAGCAATGAGCTAATGCTCAAAGCAACGTCACACCCCAGGATGGAGCGTCCATCGGCAGAGCAAGGAGGACACTCCCCCATGTTGTCCTCCTTGAACTCTCCCTCGTAGACGCTGCCGTCGCTGAAGGTGACCTTTGCCTGGGACACACATGAAGAATGTATTAGTTCATTGTCCTCTGTAGCTTATACTAGAACTGTACGTGTCACAAATAGCTCATAATAGGAAATGTACATTTACCCATGGATATACACTGGTGTGTTCCCATGGATGCCCTGTGGGGTGTTACCATGGGTACGCTGATGCGTTACCATGGATACATGCTCACCTGCCCGTGCTTCTGGCCCCTCCTCCACTGGCCTTCATAGATGGCCCCGTTGGCGTAGTGGAAGGTGCCCTGGCCGTGCCGGAGGCCCAGGACAAACTCCCCGCGGTAAACGTTGCTCTGGGAGAGGTGCGGGCTGGAGGGGTGCCTCAGGAACCAGGTGTGGGTGCCCTGGCCGTGCTGCAGTAGGCACATACAGTATTTACAGTACATAGACTGCAGCCAACCTCTACAGGCTGCTTGTATGAGAGAGAGATGTGTGTGTGTGTGTGTGTGTTGGTACCTGGACACCATTGTGCCAGGTGCCGACATACACCTGCCCCATCGGGACCCACTTCATGGCTCCCTGCCCGTGGGGGGCGTTGTTCTGCCACTCGCCCTTGTATATGGCACCCGACGGGTAGCTACAGAGAGGGTAAAATGTTTTTGATCCCATTCTGATTTAGTCAAGAAAAACAGAAATCCAGAAAATCCAGAAAAACGCATGTCAAAAATGTTACACATTGATTTGCATCTTAAAGAGTGAATAAGTATTTGACCTCTCTCAATCAGAAGGATTTCTGGCTCCCAGGTGTCTTTTATTCAGGTAACAAAATGAGATTATGAGGTTAATAGTTCTTATAATTAGAAACATTAGAGAATGTAGCTTCTACACATACCGTATCACCCCATAGCCCTCCCTGCTGTTATCCAGCCACTCTCCTTCATAACGCAACGTGCCCCCTCTGCTGTAATATACACCCTATGAAGATAATGACATGTGCATATTTGTGTGTCCAGGACCATTATTTTTAATTTTTATTAATAATTTCAGCAGCATTCATTTTGAATACCTTTTAATATCATTCAAATAATAACAAAATAATTATTATTATATATACATACACACACACACACACATACACACACACACACATCTTTTTAGAATATGTTTTTTGTCATTGACCCTTTTGTTAAAATAGAAGATACTAGGTTCTGCCCTTACATGTCCTGTCCTGGCTCCATTGTCCAATTGACCCGTGTACTCCACGGAGCCATCGGCTGGCCTTTGCGTGCCAGTTCCATGCCGTAAGCCAGCCTTCACCTCCCCCTCATAGGAGGTGCCGTCCAGCCAGGTGTATCGCGCCTGGCCCATGGGCACGCTGGACCTGAACTCTCCCTGTCAGATTACACGGCAAATCTTAACATGATGGTTGCATTGTGCAGAGTATGCCTGCTCTAAAACCGTGTCATTTACCTAATCGCTCGCGTAAAAACACATTAAGTAAGACAACCTAGATGTCACAATAACATTTACATCAATATCTTCTGATAATAACTGTAACAGATTACAATGTAACAATAATCACGAATAGCAATACAACCTCATACCTCCGTTTTTGTACACTCAAAATAAAACTTAATTTAACATTAGGAGTTTTGCAATCGTCCTCAGCCTCCTATTAATATTATATTTAACTTATGACATTTGTTTGTGCATCGCCTATGCACGCTTGTGCAAAGAAAAACATTTCTGCATCATTGAGGTTTATTTTTATGGAAACAGATGACGCCATCGTCATGGATTGAATATCTCACAGGCCTTAACATGTAGCCTACATTTAAACGTATTTTTCTAAAAATGATTTGTGCGCACAAACGAATATAAATAGTTTTATTCACATTAATGTCATGTGCCAACTTCATGGAGGTCAATCTCATGCTTGTAAGCAATACACTTATAATGTGGTAGGCTATTTAATAGCATAGTGCAATATTATGTGTACCTCGTATGTCACACCGTCTGCCCACGTGTAGACACCGAGGCCATGCTTCAGTCCGTCTGAACACATGCCCTGCACAGAATAAACATCGATAACTGATACATACTGTACGGTATCTATATGAACACGTCACATGACCTGTGGGACCTGCGGGAGCCTACCTCGTAGATGCCATCGCCGTGGAACCGGTTCCTGCAACAGTGTCAATAGCGTTTGTTTTTGCAGTCACATACACAGACAGCAGCAATCATTAACAACTTCTAGCATAGGCAATGGTTTCCCACAAGATCATATGAGATTCACTACAGTGCACTCTATTGGGTGGATTTGGTCCCTTGCTACGAGATAAACATAAATTACTGCACTTCTTAGTGTAAACATTCTCTACATAATTATTGTAGCTATAGCCAGATACCAGACCATTAGTATTTTAACCATTGAAATTAAGAGTTCAGTATTTAATAAGATAAAAACTGGTCTAGTAGACTAATGTGACATATGCTAGTATGTTAATGACGTGACAATGGTTCACGGTAGGTAGACCTAAAGAGACATGGTGTACGGCACCAGTATATCTTCAATATTATGTTAGAAGTAAAATACTGAAGCATTTCTTTATTTCTGTGCATGAAGCCTAATGCTAGAACAGACACAACGAGAAAGCAGCTGGTTTACCGTAGGTGCAAATACAAGTGATACGTAATATACCAGTACCAGCAGTTCGTTGTCAAACATGATGATGTATATCCATCCTTGAACAAAAGTGTTAAATCTAAAAGAAAAGCGTCAAAAACATTCCGCAAGTGAAGCCGTAGCGACTGGGACTGTACCAGGCGAGTACGGTAATGTCACTGACCTCTCAATCGGGTGTAGACCTTCTGCATCGAGAGGCGTGTCTTCATCCTTCTCGCCCAAGACCTTCTGAGCTGCAGCGGTTTGTAGCACGTATCCATGGACACCATCAAGATTACTGCTAGCCTCGCGATACCCTCCTGATCTCGCGAGATTCCGTGTAATTTCGCCGTGAGAATCAGTCCTGAAAGATTATAGTAGTAGGACTCGTTTTCGAGTAGCAACTAAACTTTCCGATCAGCGTCGTGATGTTAGCTATTGTTAGATTGTCAATGTGCTGCTTGCACAAACCATAGCGACGCAGCTAATAGCTACTGTAGCAAGCACGGGAGTGCAGCACATTCCAAATAGGATTTTCAGTGCCCATTTCAATGATACCGAACTTTTAGTTAAAATGGGATTTACAAAGACTTTATTACTCCAGTACGGTGCAGAGTAGCTAAATCACTAAATCCGCCCCTGCAAGGACACAGATGCATAATAATAATAATAATAATAATAATAATAATAATAATACATTTTATTTTGGACGCCTTTCTCAACACTCAATGACATCTTACACAGTAAATACATAGATATAGAACAGTTGGCTGAAATATACATACTATAGAAATAAACATTTGATCTGAGAAATATAAACAAAATAAAATAAAAATCAAATATAATGAATCTGTCAGGTGAGAGTGGAACAAAGACTCAAACGTCATAGGCAACATTGAAGAGGTGGGTTTTGAGGAGTTAGCAAACGAGGTGACCGTGGTGGCATGTCGAATGTGCAGTGGAAGTGCGTTCCAGAGTCTGGGGGCAGAGCAGCTGAAGGCCCGAGCCCCCGTGGTGGAGAGGAGGGATGGGGGGGTGACCAGAAGCCCTGTAGAGGAGGAGTGAAGAGATCAGGAGGGAGTATATGGCAGGAGAAGGTCCGAGAGGTAGGAGGGAGCCAGATTGTGAAGTGCCTTGTATGTGAGGAGGCTTATATGAAGCCAGTGACGTTGAATCTCTATAGGGTATCAAGTAGTAGAGGCGGAGCTCGCTAAATCACGTCACATGATGTTTTTAGCATTTTAGCAGGGTATTTCCTGGTCGCCTGCACATTGGAATGTTTTAAACTCGTGAAACAACGCTCGGCCGAGTTGTCAAAATGCCGCCTCCGTGCAACTTCGTGCTGGTTTTAGGCGTCTTCTTCTGCGTTTTCGTCACTTCGCACTGCAGATTTCCGACCCTGGATCACCTGAAACCGCGGGCCAGCGAGCGGACGCAGGCCGAAGCGGTGGCCGAGCTCCTGCAGCGCCTGCTGGGCGACAGAGCCCAGGAGTTCATCGTCTCGGTCAACCGGACCCTGTCAAACGACAGCCTAGACGTATGCGAAATCCGCTCCGCCAAGAACAACATGATCGCCGCGACGGGCAGCAGCGGCGTGGCGGTCGCGTCAGGAATCTACAACTACCTGAAGTACTTCTGCAACTGCCATGTGTCGTGGTCCGGCGACCAGCTGGACCTGCCGCGTCCGCTGCCGCAAGTCATCGGAGTGTTGCGCTTCAGCACGCCGCACAGGCAAGTAGCCAGCCCGTTATGAGGATCCAGTATATTGACAGTAGACTATAGTTGCCTTCCTACAATATATGTGATAGCGATCAATCAGTCCCCACGTAGCCTTGTTTAAAGAGACACGCATATGTCGCAACATTACACATCCATCCAGTTCTTCATTTCTCCTGTCAACATGATGTGTCACAAGGTATAGGCATCTGACTTCAGCATGTTGTGATCTCGCTGACATTTCTTCCCATCAAATCCATTTCTGGGAGAATCGATTTTTTTGGAATAGTGGCGAGATCTGCATGAAAACGTGCCTCATGAACTTCAGAGGTCAATCTTTTTACATGGTTTGATTGAGAGGAAAGGGTCTCTAATACGAAGTTGCTGTCCATAAATTAAAATGTATACTTATTTTAATAAATATAAAGTGTAGCTAAAGGCATATGAACTCATTAAAATTCAAAGTAGCCTATCGAATACATATGTTTACATTAAAGCCTTGCTCATTGATAATGTTAAATAAACCACAGAAAAGTACTTATCAGCCTCTCAATACAGAATAATAAAGCTTGTTACTCTGCTAAAGTGACGTGTTGAGCCTGTTTTACAGGTTGGTCAGGTTCTCCTCTCATCCTCTCATCCTCTCCTCCTATCTCCCATCTCCCAGGTTCAGGTACTACCAGAATGTGTGCACGGTCAGCTACTCCTTTGTGTGGTGGGACTGGCCACGGTGGCAGAGGGAGATAGACTGGATGGCTCTGAACGGCATCAACCTGCCACTGGCCTTCACGGGCCAGGAGGTGCTGTGGCAGGAGGTACGGCCCTGGGCGCCTGGGAGTCATATCATTAATTTTATAGGTGCTTCTAGTTTTCGCAGCTAACTTCCGGGAACTGTTACGAGGTTCCACAATCTGCCATTGCTGTGAAAAAATGGTTTGCGGACAACCTGTCTTGCTCATGTGATGTGGCATTAGAGTAAGTAGTATGTGATTAGGAAAGGATATGTACTTGGTATTGCTTACTAAGCCCATGGTGTGTAAGAGGATATGCTTAAAGGGTTAGTCAGCTATTTTAATACAATTGTAAGATGATAGAGTTAGTCAAATTCACCAAGTAAGTAAATAAGTTAAGTAAATAACGTAGCGAACACCGCTTACAACAACAAAGCCGTAGTACTACCAGAGTACTGCGCTTTGCTTCACAATGTGTTTCAATGTGTGAGGCAGCGCTGTGGAGGGAGGTTGTTTTGAGCTGGAAGTTAGCAGGCGTTCTGGAGAATGCCTGACTCTGCCTTTAATACAGTGATCCTCAGCTCATTGATGTTCAGTAAGGCTGTTACAGATGGTAATGTACATAGACGTGCATGTAATGTACAGGCTGTTACAGACTGGTCCTGGGGACCACTGCCCTGCATGTTTGAGATGTCTGCCTGCTCCAACACACCTAATGAATTGGTCATTAGCAGGCTTCTGCTGAGCTAGATGAAGACCTCTGATGTACTGTATATCTCCAGGTGTATCGTGCTCTCGGTCTGAAACAAGAGGAGGTTGACGAGTTCTTCTCCGGCCCTGCGTTCCTGGCCTGGAACCGGATGGGGAACATGTTTAGGTTCGGAGGACCGCTGCCTCAGTCCTGGCATGTCACACAGCTCGTCCTCCAAGTACTGCATCATTTCACCAGATTACTGTATCATTTCATCAGATTACTGCATCATTTCACCAGATTACTGCATCATTTCACCAGATTACTGCTTTATTTCACCAGATTACTGCTATATTTCAACAGATTACAGTGTTATTTAAAGATTAGTGTAAAATGAAACACAACCCTGTAAACCAGAGATCCACACCGGCGTGGATTATGCATAGGTTGACCTTTCGTATCATATCTTCAGAACGGTTGTGATAGAAACAAAGGGTTTTTTTTTGTCTCATAATCCAGACATTCCGCCGAAGAGATTGGTATATGGTAGGGCTATTCAACTCCGGCCCTGGAGGGCTGCACCCTGCATGTTTTAGATGTCTCCCTGCTCCAACACACCTGATTTAAATGAACGGGTCGTTATCAGGCTTCTAACAACCTTGAATCAGGCAAAGAGATGTCTATATGGCTTTTGTTATTCGACATAGCACCGCCTCTACAGCTCAACGGCAAAGTTTCCTCTAAAATGCACTCTCAAAATTGTTCTGAAAACGGCATAGGTTTATATTTCGTATCATATCGGAACGGTAAGTGCTAGAAACAAACCGCTTCATACCTCATGCTCCAAACATTCATCTGAAGAGTTCGATGTATGGCTTGTGTTCGTCAGCATAACAGCAGCTGAATAAGACCAATGGCAACGGTGACTCTAAAATGCCTTGCATTATGCACCTTCGAATGGTAGCGAGAGGGACCTGTTTACATTTCGATCATATCTTCAGAAGGGTAAAGGCTAGAAGCTCAATGTTTCCCCTCATAATCTAGACACTCTGTTGAAGAGATCGGTATATTAATATGGCTTGTGTTATTTGCCATAAAGGGCTGCACAAGACAACGGCAAATCCACCTCTAAAATCTCTCGCCTAAAAGTAAATAAAATACACTCAAATCCACACTGAAACACAGAAATTTAAAACTATAGAAGGAAATGGGTACAAGCATACCCCATGACATTAATTATCAAGGGGTGGATGATTAAAAATGTGTTTCAAACAAAACTACACACTATTTTACCATCTTGTACATAATATACAAAACAATTATAGGCGTTTATCTTTTTTGTTTTTGCATTTAAAAAACATTTTAACAGTGAGTTAATATTTTGTGATATTATCCAAATTGTAGCCGAGAGGCTGCTGATATCAGAGACATCAAATACTTTATGATAGCTTTTACAGAAATGCTTTTAGAAGCCATTATATGAAGTAGTGAAAAACTGCCAAAAGATCCTTAGTGTTTAAAGGGTTAAACACCTACAAATGGCACACCATAGTACTATGCATTGTGCCATTAAACTACAACGTGAAATTACTATTTAATGTTGTAGTATTTTTGCAATGTGTGCTTTGATAAATATTTGCATGGTTTTCTTTTTCAGTGTAAGATCTTGGAGCGCATGAGGTCTTTGGGCATGGTCCCGGTCCTTCCTGCCTTCTCGGGAAACATTCCTAAAGGAATCCTCAGGTTATTCCCCTCATCACGTCCATTGTGGCTCCTATGGTTGAGGTTGATGTGGAAGTAAACATTCCAAGGCTCTGAATTGTCTGAATGTCACACTAAGATAAATGACTGGAATATATACTTTGGTTAATATAATTAGATTGAAAGGAGATTATTATTATTATTATTACTACATTCAGTTTGTATTCTAACTCCACATGTGGCCTGAACAGTCAGCCCCTCCAGGTGTGTGCGTGTGCACGCGTGGGTGGGTGGGTGGTAGGGATGTAACAGTTCTGAGACCGAAACCGCGATACAAAGGTTTCGTGTCACGGTTCATGAAGACAGAGCCGTTGTCCACGAATGGTAGTGTTCACACACATGTAGACACACACACACACACGTGTACACACACATGTAGACACACACACACATGTTCACACACATGGAAAGCAGGTCTGCCACTGTCGTCGTGTGGGCATGACGCAGCAGTTACCTTTCATGTGGCTCTCTCACGAAGCTGATATTGTCTCTGAGAGAAACGTGGAATATTGTGGAATATTGTCCTTAGCAGGGTGTTGAAGTCCAATCTGTCTTATCTTTTCTTTTGTTAACATAAAGTTTATCTTAGTTTAGTTTATCTTAGCTTAGCTTAGTTTAGTTTAGCTTAGTTTATCTTAGCTTAGTTTAGTTTATCTTAGCTTAGCTTAGTTTAGCTTAGTTTATCTTAGCTTAGTTTAGCTTAGCTTAGTTTATCTTAGTTTAGTTTAGTTTAGTTTAGCTTAGCTTAGTTTATCTTAGTTTAGCTTATTTTAGCTTAGCTTATCTTATCTTAGCTTAGTTTATTTTAGCATGCATGTGTGGGCGGCAAACAGTGTTCTTGCGTTTGATGTGACACCTAGTAGCAAAAAGTATAGAATAATAAAGTGAGGATAAAGACTACAGAAACAATCCCAGATTTTATCCCTCAACACAAAACAAAAACAAAACCGAGGTATGAACCGAGCCGTGGATTTAGTGAACCCCTAGTGCCTGGGTATGTTTGCCCCTGCAGGCTGTACCCCCACGCCATCGTGTGTGTGTGTGTGTGTGTGTGTGTGCAGGCTGTACCCCCAGGCCATCGTGATGTGTGTGTGTGCGTGCAGGCTGTACCCCCAGGCCAACGTGTGTGTGTGTGTGTGTGCGTGCAGGCTGTACCCCCAGGCCAACGTGACCCGGCTCGGCCCCTGGGCGGGGTTCAACTGTAGCTACTCGTGCTCCTATGTGCTGGACCCCCGCGACCCGCTCTTCCTCCGCATCGGCGGCCTCTTCCTGTCCCAGGTGGTGAAGCAGTTTGGCACGGACCACGTCTACAACACCGACACCTTCAACGAGATGACCCCGCCCTCGTCCGACCCAGAGTACCTGTCGGCCATCAGCCGCTCCATCTTCGCCTCCATGACGACAGGTGTGGGAGGAGCAAATAGACTTTGTTCTTTGTGATTATTATTAGTTATTGTTTATTATTATTATTATTATTATTATTATATAGTTGGAAAGTAACAATAGCAAAGAGTCCTACATATTGCCTTCATTCACCCTCCATCCCCCAAGTATAAATCATGCCTACGGCCAGTGTATACTGTATATGTCAGGAATATTGGTTCTAGAGTGAACAGAGGAACGTAGCGAGGTGCTCGCCGTAACAGGGGATACTCAGTGCAACATAGAGCAAGGCAGTAAATGTGCAATGAAATGCAGCATAAACACAATAAGCAACGTAGGTGTGCAGATCACACGACAGCGACGTTATTGCACGTGTCATTTTGAAACATCAGTTCACATCAGGTGCAACCTACTGTACTGTACCAGCTCAGTACTCGCGTTTCAACCATCGTCCATGACTGCTGGTCAGGTGAGTGTTTCATTAGAGCAGAAAGAACCCAGAGTGTTCCCTCAAGCTATAGTCTAACCCTATCAGAGATGACCCTGGGATAATACTCCACTTAGGGTCCCAGAGTTGAAAATATACTTTCTAATATACGCTCTGTCTATACCGTTGACATGGTAACGCTCACTGCCTGTGTACGCTTCCATTTATTCCCACGCATTCTGTCAGCAGCGAGTCTGTGAGTCTCGTGAAACTGCTGCCTGCTTGAACAAGCGTTCCTTTAGCTGCCTGCCTGAAGGTGAGGGCTTGTGGGCTCTTTTACCAGTTGGGGAAGTCGTCACTGTAGATCAGGGCTCAGTCTGGGGACCCACCCCAGACGAGCAGCTTTCCAATTTTACCTCTGACCCCTCCCACTTGACCCCTGTCCTGACCCCCCAGTGGACCCCCAGGCGGTGTGGTTGATGCAAGGCTGGTTGTTCTTCAGTAGCGCCTCCTTCTGGCAGCCGCCGCAGGTGGAGGCGTTGCTGCACGGCGTGCCGCTGGGCCGCATGATCGTGCTGGACCTGTTCGCCGAGACGGAGCCGCTCTTCCTGTCCACGCGCTCCTTCTACGGGCAGCCCTTCATCTGGTGCATGCTGCACAACTTCGGCGGAAACAGCGGCCTGTTTGGCACGGTGGAGAGCGTCAACGCCGGGCCCTTCCTCGCCCAGCGCTACCCCAACTCCTCGCTGGTGGGCCTGGGCATGACGCCCGAGGGCATCGGGCAGAACCCCGTGGTGTACGAGCTGCTGGCCGAGCTGGCGTGGCGGCGGGAGCCCGTGGACCTGGCGCAGTGGGCGACGCTGTACGCCAGGCGTCGCTACGGCAATGAGGATTCGCGGCTGGGCGCGGCGTGGCGGCTGCTGTTCTCTGGCGTGTACAACTGCACAGTGCCGCACTACCGCAACCACAACCACAGCCCGCTGGTGCGCAGGCCCTCCCTGCACATGAACACGGGCCTGTGGTACGACCCTGCCGGCTTGGTCAGCGCCTGGCGGCTGCTGCTGGAGGCCGGGTCGCCCCCGGCGACCGCGCTGGCGGCCCGCGACACCTTCCGGCACGACCTGGTGGACGTGACGCGCCAGGCGTTGCAGCTGCTGGCCTCCACCCTCTACCTGGACGTGGCGCAGGCCTACGGCGAGCGGCAGAGGTCCACGCTGCTCACAGCCGGCGGCGTGCTGGTCGGCGACCTGCTGCCCGACCTGGACCGCCTGCTGGCCAGCGACCGCCACTCACTGCTGGGGGTGTGGCTGGGGCAGGCGCGGGCGGCGGGGACCACGGCGGAGGAGGAGCAGCTGTACGACTACAACGCCAGGAACCAGCTGACGCTGTGGGGTCCCGCCGGGGAGATCCTGGACTACGCCAGCAAGGAGTGGGCGGGGCTGGTGGAGGACTACTACACCCCCCGCTGGGCGCTGTTCCTCAGCACGCTGGTGGCCTTCCTGGATGCCGGCAAGCCCTTCAGCCAGGACGCCTTCAACCGCGCCGCGCTGGCCCTGGAGCAGGGCTTCCTGTCCAACGGCAGGAAGTACCCCAGCCAACCGCACGGCGACTCCTACCAGAACGCCTACCGCATCTTCCTCAAGTACTACCCCCAGGCTGGGGGGGTTCTGTGGGGGAGGCTGGGCGTGGTCTCGGGGGCGGCAGCTCTCTCCAGCAGCGCCTGGCGGGGAGCGTAGAGGAGAGGCTGTTCCATGAGCAGCCACACACACACACACACGCTGACTCTCTGTGGATGAGCTGCTGCCTCTCTGCGCTTTACGACGTCATTCCAAGTGCTGCCACCGGTGGGCGCTAGCCTCAGGTCATGACGTCCCTGCTGGAGGCGAGGAGCGACCAGCACAGCAGAGGACGTCAGGAGACACCTCTCTTGACTTTGGTTTATGAGTTAACACTATCGGACACTATCGACGGTGAAGGCTGGGTTCTGCTTCAGCGTAGTTAATGTGGTGTGCGGGTGTATGCTGACCTGCCCAGCATTTCTAGATGTTTACTGAGCATGTGAAGCCCCACTACGGACCAGGACATGTGTGTTATTTCTCACTCTGATGGACTGGAACCATCATTGTTTTTACCATCATTTTTTTGCACCAACCATGCTTATGGGATCAGGATCCTGTCGATCCTCAATGTTCTGCACCCGTGTAGATCATCTTGTATTAAACTTAAATGTAAACACTATTTTTCTAATCTGATGAACAGGGACCCTTTGTGACTACTGGTATTGTTGCTACTTAACTGTCTCCATCTCCTGATTGGAGAGATTACATGTGAGTGGTGGTTTACAAGCAAAAGTGAAACTCATTTGCTGTTTCCAGGCCAATCAATAATAAATCACTAATGATTTGTTTAATACATTCTTGGTACATAACTAACGATATTTTTGCGGGTGTTGTCCGCAGTAGTTATTGTAATAAATAAAGTTGTATGTTCTGTTTTGTTTTTAATAAAATGTTAAAGATGAATTCCTGACATATGTTTGACATATTATTTTTATTATCAATAATAATCACACCCTGCATATTACTTATTCTACACTTTTAATTCCTTATGTAATGTACTATAAACAGCTCTTCAGAAACTTGTATAAAGCACACAATAATTACCCCTGTATTTAGTAACGGACAAACGTTCAGATTTCTTTTGAAAAACGTACATTTGGTCCACATCTGTTTGTTTGAAACTAGCATTAAAATAACCAGTGGACAGGTAAATACACACGACAAGACTAATATTTATAATCAACAGATTTATTGTTTAAAAATATGAGTAAAATGTTTGTAGTAGCACAGAATTAGTTCCTCTCCATATGCACACCCAAGGACATTTTTACTTCTGCATCAGGCTCATTGTCAGTTAGTAAATCCAGTCTAAATCGAAATATAAACGCTCTATTAGAGCCACAGTGAGGATTAGTAGTATGACCTGCTAACGCAAAACATTTTAACATAAAGACAAGCCAGTCCTCGATGTGGCTTTTAAAGATAGCATTTCCAGGCAGCACATAGACATTATAGTGGATTTCAAAAGATGAATTGTAACCATTTTCAAAACAACTTATTCCTGTGTCCTTATACCAAATGAGTAAACAATATTGCAGCACTTATGTTTTCAAACACATTGCTTATGGACACATTTGTGCTCTCTGACCAAAGCAGACATGGTTTCATTTGCACTGAGGTTGCTCCTGGGCCCTAACACCTGACATGTATCTGTCTAAAGCAAGCCACCTGGTAGAGTGACTTGTTCACAGGTACTAAGGAGGTGGTAGGTGTCTTACAATAGTCTTCAGTGCATTTCCAATTAAACTAAGAAAAAGCATTACAGACTAAAAAGATTTGTTGTGGCCTTATTAAACCAAGTCCTAATGTAATGTTTCATGGCTATGCAACATCGACACGGACATATCGTTTAAGGCCTATAGTTTAATTTGCCATGCAGACGAAAAATAGAAATGTTGCCAAAGAAATAGATGTTCCCTTGAAGAGCTCTACCAACCAACCACTGATGTGCTTGCATACCATATATTAACGTCCAATGATAGAGAAGGTAGAAACACACTGGTGCCCGTTTAACTGGACTTCATTAGACTTCTAACATCCTATGTGCAAAGAGCAGATGATCAAATGAATGACAGCTTGCACGCAGCTCTGAAACAAACCTTTGACACGAGATTGAATAACATCTTTTTGGTTTTAAAGTTTTTAGCATTCATCCAACCAGCCTTTCAATTAGTGTAGGCTGTTACATATTAGACTGCTATTCACAATATCAGCTGTCATCATTTATAGGATCAATGCGTGAAGTTTAATCAACACAGTCAGCTATCACAACAATACAATGCCCTACTAAATGATAATGACCAAATGATAATCATGATTAAATACAGAATATAGTTTCTTATACCACAAAATTACTGTCCTAATTATAAAACACAATGTGGAATTCGGATTCACAAAGCTGCCAAAATTCTAAATCGGTAATTCTAAATATGAATATATAGATCAACAGAAATTAGGCAGTAATAAAAATAGGTTAAAAATATTTCTTCTCCTCCAACTCTTGTAAACATTTCAGAAGACTCCAAACCATCCTTTATGATTCCAATAAGTAGCAAATCATTAAGTTTATTAACAAATAAACAATGTTAGAGAAAATAATATTCTAATATTTGTAGTTTTTCCTTTGTCACTATAATCAGAAATGTATTTAAAATGTACTTTGCAAAGGATTAAGACTTTCATATATTATCATTAAATATATTACAAGTTACATGATCTGAACCAACGTGTGCATATATTTGTATCTGTGATAAAAACCACCTGGGCATATGTGAGTGTGCTGATTAAAAGCAGATCTCCTGTTGGAGACAGGCCACGACGGGCCGCTCAACAGAAGCGTGTTTAGCATGTTGTCAACCAGTAAAGCACAACTGTTACAAGGTTTAGAAATGACTCAAATTAGCAAATATGCAGAAGTTGCTGTGTTCGTCAAGCGCCTAGCTTCTGACATTTGTTAGTATAAGATGTATGACCAACCCTCACATATAGTAAACTAATAATTCTCATCTAATCAGGACCAAGAAAACAAAAAGAGAAAACTACATTTATGATCTAGTTACGGTCACAACCCACGCCTCTGTATTTCCAGGCAGTATCACGGTCTGGTTAGAATCAAAGCAGCAATTGCATTTTAACAATCTTGCAAACTTTGTGAAAAACCGCCATGAACAACATCACGTCACGCACATGGTCCCACACCGCACCACACCACTGTTCTCGCTATCTTATCAGGGGGGATTCAACAACACAATCAAAGTCAGTCATTTTTAAAACAATCACAAAACGTCTTCACAGTACAAGACAGCAAAATATACAGACAGTTAACCAAACTGTTTAAAAATAAAAAGCTGTACAATGTAGAATCACTGCTAACCTTCAGTAATTAATATGGCCCTAAATGGCCACATACTGCTATTAAAACACTACAATCCATAGTTTGGAACCGTGAGTAACAGGGTTGGAATTATCTTGTTTGGAGATAAAAGTAATATTAAGAACAGTATGTTCATTACAGTAAATGTACCTGAGTTGGACACCTGTAGGCAAAACAAACACAGAAATGACCCCGTACAGACCAGTTTTACCCAGTACACTTTAGCAACTACAAGATTCCTGGACAATTCCTGGACTACTTGGTTAACAAGCAGCTCAGGGATTTTACAACAAGACTGGATTACAAACTCCTGACTAAGATACCGGGAACAGAATCATAGCAAATGTGTTGTCTACTGTTATGTTATAAAAATAAGTTATATATTGACTAAACAATATTCAAATATCCAATTCTGAACGTTTCCATTGCCTAGACACATTTGCCGTGCAGGATATTTTATGCTAAAGGCCCACAACTGTCAATTAGTTAGTAAAACTAGTCCTACAAGGCTCGCAAGTGACACTGCAAGCCTTCAGTGTCAGGAGTCAGTAGAGTAGGGAGCTGTGTTGTCTCCGAGCGCTAGCTAGTGGGCTAGCAGATGCATTAGTGGCGCTCCAGCCAAGCTCCACCTGATCGCACGCCAGTCTGAGAGCGAAGCAAGGTGACCAGCATACAACTGGCTAGCTTCCATACAGGCTGGCCTGGTGCATACAGTAGTGTGCTCTCACACACACACACACACACACACACAGATACACACGTTAGGCGGTGAGATGTTTACTTTCCCCAGTGGGGGCACCCGGCTGAAGAGAGCCTTCTGTGATGTCACAAACAACGCCCACCAATCGCCGTGAGACTGTCTGTGGGAGGGGCTAGGCGAGATGAGGGGGTGTGGCTAGTCCTCCTGCAGGATGTCCTGCAGCAGCTGCAGCAGGTGCTCCAGGCCGTAGACGTAGCCGTGGTCCAGCGTGTCGCTGGGGAACACGTGAGCGAAGTCTATCATCCTCACCTCCACGGCCCCCCCGGACCCCTCCCCCGCACCGTTGCCGTTGGGCTGCTGGCCCCGCCTCCATGAGGAGTTCCCCTCCCCCTCCGCCTCCCTGTCGCCCTGGAGACAGGCCTTGCTGCTGTACGGGCGCACGTCATTGTTGTTGCATTCCGCCGTCCTGGGGGGGGCGGGGGGGGGCAGGCCCTCGTAGACGAAGAGCAGTGAGCTGGCGTAGAAGGCCATGCGTCGCTGCGTCTGGAACCATCTCAAGATGCAGCGTACCCGCTGCGCGCTGGCCGCCACGGCGTCTCGCCGCAGCGCCACGCCGTTGTGGAAGAACCGGGACACGCCTGGGGGACAGGGAGGGTTCAGCGCTTAGCGAGCACTAGGGGGCAGCACACACACACACACACACACACGTACCTTCTCTGACGGTGGCCTGGACCAGCCCCCTGCCGTAGTGCTGGTCATAGCAGTCGTAGCTGCCACTGTCAGCCTGGTACACCTGAAACACAACACTCCTGTTAGCCTGAGAACATCCTACTGTAGTCTATGTAAAACAATGCATTTCACCTGTGACTAGAGATTTAACAGAATATGTTTAACCCTCCAAAAAGGACTATCACCCCCAAGACTGTTACCCTGAATGTATGTTATCAGCAGCCGCCACTGCCTTCAACTGTTGGCCCGCTAATTATGTGCCTGCCCTGCACACGCACACACACACCCATTGACCTGACTCAGTTGCAATAGGGAGATAATCTCATCCTGTTGTCTCCATCTAGTGGTGAAACTCCAGAACACAAGCTGTTATGCCAGCATGGGATCTGACCACATAGTTTCACGACGACTAAAGACCCTGACATACTCTCTACATGTGACGTAAATATCGTCATGTATACAGTCCGCGCGGAATATCTTACCAAAAGGTGTGCACATACATAGGGACAGGGTGGACTAGTGGTCTGGGTGGAAGGTCGTGTGTTTGAACCCCGGTGCTGACCTACCTGTAAGCATCCTTGAGCAAGATGCCTAACCCCTAACTGCTCCAGGTTGTTGGTTGCACCTTGCATGGCAGCAATCACCATCGGTGTGTGAATGGGTTAATGTGAGGCAAAATACTTAAAAGCGCTATATAAAAGCAGTCCGTTTACCATTTACATAAAAATCGTAGTTAGAAATATTGCCAATTTCAAAGCATGTTTTTTGTATACACGTATTTGGACACGCAATGTCGTTCGTTTAAGGACATTCATTCTTTGAGCATTTTAGTTAGGCTTTAGAAAGCCCTTGTGGCCACATACCGGTATGTATGTAAAGTATACACGCCCTACTCTAGGAGCACTACTGCAGAAGAGAGATAGTTATTGGCCAAGGCCAACGTTGTGTAATGGCTAACTTTATGGTGGGCTTGTGACAGTTAGCAGAAGGCGTGGAAAGGGAGTGTTAAAGCAGACACACAGTCAGATGCACAGTCTGTGTGTGTATATATATATATATATATATATATATATATATATATATATATATGTATGTATGTGTTATTAAAGAGCTGTGGTGGTAGGGTCAGGGCACCATACGTACAAAGGGTGTAGTCACACACCCATCTCTTTTATGAACCACAGATCATATAATCAGAAACAGACCTCTAGCTAGCTAGACAGTTAGCCAGTTAGCTGCAGACAGTTAGCCAGTTAGCTACAGACAGTTAGCCAGTTAGCTACAGACAGTTAGACAGCTAGCTACACACTTAGACAGCTAGCTGCAGACAGTTAGCCAGTTAGCTATAAACTGTTAGTCAGCTAGCTACAGACCGTTAGCTAGATAGCTACAGACACTACATTTCCCACGCACCCTCATGCCGAGGACCAGGAAGCCGATGTCCTCCATGAGGGGGTACTTGGCCACCTGCTGCTGCCGCTTCTCCAGCGAGGCATAGGGGTCGTAGCTCACGCGGCCCAGCTTCACGTCCATGATGCAGGGCCGCCTGAAGGCCCGCGTCACATCCTCCAGCTTCAGGAACAGCTCTGTAGCATGCACACACACACACACACACACACATGCACACACACACACACATGCACACATACATGTACACACACACACACATGCACACACACACACACGCATACACACGCATGCGCACACACACACACGCACGCACGCACACACATACACATCACGGGAACCAGTTAATGACTCCGCTGTGTTACCATAGTGACAGAAATGTCTAAAGCATTGTGTGTGTGTGTGTGTGGTTGTTCCCAAGGCCCCCCCCCACACACACACACACACACACACACACACACACACACACACACTGTGTGTACCTGAGGGCCGGTCAGGAGAAGACCAGGTGCCGTAATATCTGGGCAGATGTTTCTGCAGCTGCAGCAGGCATGGATCAGTGCAGCCATCTGCATACACCTGGAGCAACACACACACACACACACAGATACATGGTACGTTCCTTCACAGAGACAGTGTGCGTATGTGTGTGTGCGTGCGTGTTACCGTGCTGTAGAAATGCAGCTCCCTCGGCCCTCTGGGGGGGGGCTGAAGCTGCTTTAGAACGGTTCCATCTGGGTGCTGCAGAATGCCTGCCACACACACACAAACACACACACACACACTTTGAATATTAGAAAACATTTTCATTTTGTTCAGTGTTGTTATCTAACAATGTTATGTGTGTGTGTGTGTGTGTGTGTGTGTGTGTGTGTGTGTTTGTACCACAGTGGGAAAAGTCAGAAATAAAAAAAGAGAAATATTTCAACAGAATGGGAGGGAATGGCAGAAACAGAGAGAGAGAGAGAGAGACAGAGGGGGGTAGAGAGAGAGAGAGAGAGAGAGAGAGAGAGAGAGAGAGAGAGAGAGAGAGAGAGAGAACCCAGCAGGACTTTGCCCGTCACAGGTAGGTCAGGAAACAGCCTAATTTGTTTTATTAGTTTACTCTGACAGGACTAGATTAGATTACGTACTGGGAACATGTTTTGCTGCATTTCAATACTACAGGATTTAGTCGTTACCTGACAACCTGTCACTGTGTTTAGAAGACTCAGGCCTGGCCTTACTCCATCTTAACCCTTCAGCTGTAGGGATGGAATATGCAGTATACATGGTAGTATTTATACTGCAGTAGTACTAGACAGTGGTAGTATTTATACTTCAGTAGTACTGTAGACAGTGGTAGTAGTTATACTGCAGTACACTGTAGACAGTGGTAGTATTTATACTGCAGTAGTAGGCCTACTGGTTTAAGTTTTTAGTAAAACGTGAAGCAGAAACTGCAGCACTATGTGTTATTGTTGAAGGGTAAAGACCAACAGTTCCAACAGAGTCAAATCAAAGTCACTGTTTCATTCATTCAAGGCTCCTGTGATTATTGCTGCATCAACTTGACAGAAGATGAATTCATCAGATGAGCGTCTCCCTTGCACAGTAAGCACAAACTACGCAAATGTAAAATTATCAGTTAGGCCGAAACCCACAAAAAACAAACCCTATCGTTGCCAATGACGATGTCATCATGTGTTCTGGTGGAACACCCACGTTTTTAGTTTATACAGTATACGTGTGTATAGTAAGCAAATACAGGCCAAACAGGATTGAGATGTTTGCTGTTCAACCATGTTGGCTATAAAACAACTGGCAGTCAATACTGACCCCTTCATGGGAACCATGGTGACCCAACAGGAGAATACAGGGCATGGCCTATACAGTACCTCCTCCTCAAACATAGCATGTGTGCCTCTTGTTAAGTTGTAGTCATGGTGACACGGCTGACATAATAATTATTCTGATTCAGTAAGCACATAACTTCAGTGCTTTTCTTGATAACATGAGCACACACACAAATACAGACAGACAGACACACAGAGAGACAAACACACAGAGAGACAGACACACAGAGAGACAGACAGAGAGACAGACAGACACACAGAGAGACAAACACACACACACACATACAGACAGACAAACACACAGAGAGACAGACAGACACACAGACAGACAGCACTTAAGGCAACACACAGGAAGATGAGGCAGCCAGGTTCACCATAATCTTATTAGCCTAGAAAAGAAAAGAAGAAAAATTACGCTGTCGGTTTGACATTTATTTAAGTGATTACAGCTTCCAGTGGTGTACTGTACTGTACTGTGATGTTCTGTACTGTACTGCCAGTAGCCTATGTCTCATAATAGGCACGGTTTGTCACTGCGCTAGCCAGAACAGCTGATAGGCACGACGTGAACGTCCATGTAGGACGTGACTCATTCAGAAAAGCTCAATAAACTATTTGAACGGCTGTTTAGATAGGCTAGGCCAGGGGTAGGCAACCCTGGTCCTAGAGAGCCGCAGCCCTGCATGTTTTAGATGTCTCCCTGCTCCAACA
>JAODUK010044487.1:0-20158 GCA_027564635.1 Typhlichthys eigenmanni
TTTATAATTTATAAATTATATATATTTATACTATCTATCTCTCTCTCTCTCTCTCTCTCTCTCTCTCTCTCTCTCTCTCTCTCTCTCTCATACACGCACACACGCACACACACACACACACGCACTAAACAGCGCAACACAAGAACATTCCTCGAAAATAGCAGTTAGTACAATTTCAATAAATACAATAAGAAAGGTGAATCGAGTCACATGTCTATGACAGGCTGGTTTTGCAGGTTAAGTGGCAAATAGGGACATTTAAATGTTACTCTTTTGTTTTTTGTAATGCTATTGAATGTTGTCTATGTTGAGCATGCAGGCAATCCCTCAATATGGCCTACCACAAGTTCCTGTTCCTATGAAGCCTATTATTACACCACTATAGTAGCTTACATGATGTGGTGTAGGCTGTATAGACATTTTTATTTGTGTCTGACTGCAGACAGTAGCAGATTCGTTCAACATTAATAAGTGCAGTTCTCTCACCTCTCTGACTGTCCAATGCTCTGTGTATGTGTGTCATTACATTATTAATGGGCCTATTGCCTTTATTCTCGTTCATGTAAGACATAAAATAGACATGCTGTACTAACCATATGTAGGCTGCATCTCTAACAATATAGGCTACAGACAAAAGTGATGTGAATAGTGAACCTTTTACCTTATTGTTTCAAATATAGGCCTAAGTTTATTTCACATACGTTTTTGAATGAAGATATTCTGTTTTAATGTTTTTGTTTAATTTACAATTTAATCCTTCTTTTATTTGATTAGGCTACGCTTATGTACGTAGCCTAGTTCAAAAATGTTGCAAACGTTTTAGAGTAAACTTGCCGTTAAGTTAAAAAAAGTTTATTGAACATAGCAAACGTTTAGTCGTTTGAACGCGTCAATAGTAAATGGCAGCCATTAATTTAGAATATTTTCTATTCTGTGCGATCATTGGTGTACTGAAACTCACTAGATACCGCCCTTTTTGCGTTCTTTACACTGCGGTTGGTGAATTAATGTGTCTGTCAAACATTTACTTCCGGGTCCCAACGCATTGGAAAACATTCAACACAGCAGTGGACAACTTTCATTCAGCCACTGTCTGTCAAGTAGTTGTGAAATTCAAAAGTAAGTTAAATGTATATTCCTCTAAAAATCGGTTATTATCACGATATATTATGTGGATTTGTTTATAAGCCATTATCCAGAAGATCCAGAAGATGCTGGTTCGAACCCCGCTAACTCCTCACTAAGTGTCGATGTGTCCTTGGGCAGACAACTAACCCTAACTGCTCCCGGTGGTCAGGTAGCGCCTTGCGCGGCAACTGTCACCATCGGTGTATGAATGTATGTGTGAATGGCAGCGCTTTGAGTGCCTAGCGGGAAGGTTGAAAAAGCGCTAAATGCAGTAAATGTACCATCTTCATCCAAGTGTTCATTTAGCTAGCTTCTCACAAGTGACTATCAATAGACTATTATCTATTTGCGTCAAGAAAACATAATCCCCTTTTGATTATTTTGTACTTCACCTTTACTAGAATCCAAAATATATAATAAAGCTACTGTTCTGAAAGCAAAGGCAGCCAACAATCTCAAGGTTAAACTATTATATTATAATGTAACAAGAAGAAAATATATTCGTTTTATAATGAAACATTGGCTGGTGGTTATCCCCCTTAGGGCATGTCTGTTACATGTTGTACTTCTAGACTGGAATCCATTTGTGTGTTTTATTTTGGCGTCTTATCACAATCTTTTATGCGTGTGTGCATAGTGATGCTGTCTGAGATACTGCAGGTGTTGCGTGGGGCAGGAAAAGTGGGATCTGCCCTGGTCAATACCCAAAGGGAGCATCTTAGGCTGCTGGCCTGCAACTCCACCTTTGGTGCTGGTGTCAAAGCTGCGCAGGACATGGCGGAAGGACTGGTGGAAACTGTCATGGGTGGCAGCAGTGTGGTGAGGATTAGCACAATCACATGATTAAAAGGGATAGAGCGTGCTGTGTCGAATTCAACGGTTGCTCCTTTACTGGTACACTCCTTGATTGCTCACTGTGTTTGGAACACAACCTCACATGAAAGTGCATATGTCTGGATAGAGAGAGGGATTAGTATGAGGTAGTAGCAGAGACACTATATAGAGGAGACGTGCCACTTGCATAATTTTGAATAGAGCTCTATGGGAGAATGCTGAAACGGCAAACATGGTAGATGGAGGGACATATCCAAATAATAACACATAACATAATCCAAAAGAGCCAATCGTCTGATCAGACGTTCAGACGTTCAGCACAGAGTTGCTTATGTGACGTAGTGCTAATGAATGGAAGAGGCTGAGACTAACATTTGACCTAATACAATCAGTAAGTGTAGTTTTGATAACATTCATGTTTCTAACCTTTCTGTAGCAACAGTCAGTAGAGGAAGATGTGTTTCCTGATGCTGAGGGCTGGGAGGAGATGGACCGTGAAGAAGCAGCCAAATGGGCTCTCGGGACTGAATTCCCCCATGATGCAGGTGGCCAAACCCAGACGACAGGTCTGGAAAGTGTCCTTTTTGATGGCAGCCTGTGTTGAACCCACTCCTGTGTTTAGCTAGTCTTGTCAGTCATTGAGATGAAGCAGTTTGCAAGTCAAACAAGCTAATACACTACATGCATGGAGCATGTGCACACATGTGCTTTGTTCAACATATGATTAATTCTTGCGCAAAATAGGAGTTTTAAAAAAAAATGATAAAAAGAAAATTCCAACATTGTAAAACCACCTCTTTAAGATGATGGTGGTCGAATTGTATAAACGTTTGTGATGAGTAAAATGTTATTTAATGTGAAAAGCTGTAATGTATTACATAGCACTTGTAGTTCATGTGTCTCCCATACCTTCTTGACACCCAGGAGTACCGCCTGCTCAAGGGCCAGTTCCTGGAGGTTCCGGCTGGCCAGGAAATAATGTCAGATTCCTCCACATATCCCCTGGCATGCATCACCACCATCTCACTAGATTGGTTCATGACTCTGCTGTGGTCAGACTCACACCTGAGGATATCAAGAACGCCAGAGAAGCAAAGCAGAGCTCTGTCAAACCTGTTCGACAGAAGGTAAGTGGACTCTCAAGGTGACCGTTGTCCCACCGACATGCCGACCTGACAATAGTTACACATATTGAGATGTGCGCCCTCAAGTTTTAAAGGTGTTGCACCTTAAATGCAGAGAGCAAATGTAGCTACATGTGATAATCAAAGCACCTTTCTCAACGACTGTGCAGTTCCTACAGATTTTTTGTTTTTGTTTGCAAGAAGTGCCACCTTTTGTTCAGGATAGTAATGCTACGGCGCTTAGTTCAGATTGCGTCTGTATGTGTGTGTCATGCGAGCCTAGTGTGCTAGTATGCTAAGTTTGCCAGTATGTTCTAGCCTTAAGGTGGAGTGGGTGTGTCTTAATGCCTTCACAACATACTTTGAAAGTAATGTCTCCAAACCACATCAGCAAGTCCTCGCTGGATCATTGATCTGTACTGGTAAAACAGTTGGTCACACCTAAAGCCTGTTGTGCCAGCAGCATTTTGGTCCCAATACCTACCTATTTTATCAAGAGATATTTTCTACGGTGTGTTTTTGTCATTGCATTCCAATCATCACCTGTATTTCTGTTGCGTTGCATTGCATATACTTACGTGTGTTGAAAATGCATTACAGATACTGCATGTGATCTTGTTTTGTAGCTCAGTGACCGTGCCAGGGAGAGGAAGGTGCCCGTCACTAGAATAAGTCGACTGGTTAACTTCGGGGGTAAGAGCATCAAACATCAGATACATTTGAGGTTCCCAAATATAGTGCTCCCTTCAGCAATATTTAAAGTACACATAGACTCTCATAGAGTGCTACAGTATATCGAGGTAAGCTACATTGGTATGGCTAAATATTATTTCTCCCATTGAAATGTTCTTTTTTTTAAGCCCTGTATTATCGTTGTCTATGGCAATATGGAGAAACAAGCAGGGACTTTCAATGCACGTTGTGAAGCTTATGTTGGTCCTGGCAAATGATGTTTGAGAATGGATGAAATAAAGAAGAGCAAATATGTTGACGTGCACTATAAAAGGCCTTCAGTCTTTATAAAAAGTTTCAGAAAATGAGTTAAAATGAAAGTCTGGCCTTCCTTAGGAACTTGATTAATCATTCAGCAGTACCATAATAATGACAATTGTCCCTGCACTCTATCAAGATTATTCCCCCAGCAGGTTCATCCAAAAAGTCCTATTAAATGTGGCCAATGTTCCCACATTGATGATTCCAACTGGTTGGTTTATGTTTGAGTGAAGTGATGAATGTAGATGGGGCCGTGCTCATTTGATTAGCTAGTGAGTGATTACTGAAGAGTGGGGACTCAATGACCTTCAAGTTTCAGCAGCAACAGCAATATTTTACTGATAAACCCACATTAATATAGAATATTGAATGTACTTTTATGTACTTCAGTAGATTCGCATCCATCTTAATGTTTTCTCATATTTAGTTTGAAATATCACTTTATTCATATCATCTAAAACAAATCGTGACATTAACTTAAAGTGTTTTTTAATGTCGTGGTGGCAATATTACTGTATCTTTATTGTTAATGTAGTTTTATTTAATGAAATGTAAATACCTTTTCAACATGTATTTACTGAATAGTACTTTATCCCATTATGTTGTTACTTAAAGAAGCATTTGCAACGTTGAGGGATCATGGCTCAAGACTTGTTTATTTTCCACTGCAGGACTGGCAGTAGGCCTGGGGATTGGGGCCATTGCAGAAGTGGCAAAGCAGTCTTTTGGTGTGAAACGACCAGGAGGTATAACGTTTTCCTCCAGTGTGCTCACCGGATCATCTGCTAATGGTCCTCCATTTTTGGGCTTAGCAAATCCAAAAGGCAGATGGTCAGCTGGTCAGCTGGTCGGCTGGTAGGCCCTGGAGATGTTTCCAACACAGCAGCACTTGCCAGGCATTTGGCTGGGAAGAAATCAAACGCACTAACAAGCCTGTAAACACGTTTTGACAAAGATTTGACTTTGTGGTACATGATCAGTGGATGTGAAAGATGTTTCACAACTCCATGGCATCCAATAATGATTGGCTTTAGCTTTACATTCATGACTCATTTGCAAGCAGCCTGATCCACGTTTGCTCAAAACTGCACCAGTTTGACTCTATAGACTCATTTATTTCCAGTCATTGGATCGTTTTGCCATAGTCCATTATGTTTGTTTTGTAGACACCGGTGCCCTACTAGACTCTCCTCTCCTCTCGGAGGCCAACACAGAAAGAATTGTCAGCACACTATGTAAGGTCCGTGGGGCTGCACTCAAGATAGGACAGATGCTCAGCATACAAGGTACAGTACACCCACTAAATGCAAATGTTGCAGTGCTACAAAGAACAGGTGGTATGTTGCAATGCTACAAAGAACATGTGGTTCTCAAACTGGAGCACGACCCACCAAGGGGTTACAAGAGAGAGCCTATAATTATTTCATGCTTTACCAATTGAATTTTGTATTATAATATTCAACATCTTTCAATGCTGTTCATGGTTGTTTGTGCTGCATATGTTTATGAATGATTGCCGTAACTATAATGAGTGCTTCAGGGTAACAGTTTGACAACTACTGATTTAGTATGTTATAATGCACGTTATGGCATCTTCTGGTTTTGCCTCCTTGCAGACAACTCATTCATAAATCCTCAACTGCAGAAGATCTTCGAGAGGGTTCGACAGAGTGCAGACTTCATGCCCACATGGCAGATGACTGTAAGTGGGGCTGGTGATGAAGTAGCTTGGAAAGAATCATTGAGCATGGTCATGCTGAACCTAAATGGTATCTTATAAGGCGATTAATTTTGGTACATTTACTGTTGAAGGTAATTGTACAGTATGGTTCTGAATACTGTTTATCATGACTGTATATACTTTAATAGAAAGTTCTAGAGGAGGAGCTGGGGCCTGATTGGAGAGAGAGACTATCATCCTTTGAAGACAAGCCATTTGCTGCTGCTTCCATAGGCCAGGTGCATCTTGGGATTTTAAAAGATGGTAGAGAAATTGCCATGAAAATACAGGTGAGTTTCCTTTGCTGTATAACCATATGTTTTCCTTACTGTTTACTTGCTGTTTATAAAGCGCATTGTGGTTCATGTAAATGCAATGAGGATAATTACATAAAAAGTTATACTTTTTTCACATGTAGTACCCAGGGGTGGCTGAAAGCATTCGCAGTGACATTAACAACTTAATATCAGTGCTCAGGATGAGCGTGGTGCTGCCAGATGGTAAGTTAAATAAGATGTATGTACATATGATGAGTTTAGTGTATCATGCACAATACCTAATGTTCTTTTGGCAAATGTTTTTGTTGGTGAATACCACTAACATTACCTAATTAAATGTATTAAAAAATGAATAACTTGAAGGCAGGGTCAGTCATTCTCGAGAATGCTTGCTAACTTTGAACTCAAATCAAAATGATATCTCTTCGCAGCGGCGCCTCACACATTGAAAAGCATTGTGAAGCAAAGCGTAGTACTATGGCTTTGTTGATGTGAGCGGTGTTTGCCACTTTGTTTATGTTCCTATTTACGGAGCCAGGGTTGTGTAGAAGTATGATTATTTTTTCAACACGCACAGAGAACAGTAAGATAGTGAAAAATTAGAATATATTTATGAATTTGACAAAAGTTTATTATTTTACAATTAGCTTGCAATATATGATTATACATGTTTATGAAAATTACAAATTTTGGACTGTCATAAAGAATTGTGTGACAAAACATCAGTGGGTCATTTTTAAACTAGAGCTGTGATTTAGCCTTCTACCACTAGAGGTCAGCCTAGCTCAAGAAGTAAGAATAATTTGTGTCAGCTACAGACTGTACATTTACCAACAAATATTCATTAACCCAAAATATATAATTGTTAAACTGAAAAGCTGAACCATAAAACTATGTTTTATGGTTCAGAATAGGTCATACATTAGTCCTTGTAAGTAAAGAGTATTCTGTTAGAATCCTAATATTTTCATCAAGGCTAAACTTCAGTTCACAACATTCCGCATTGTATCACAGCAGTCACTTGAACATTCTAAGACTGGATACTAACCGAGCAGGCAAGAAAAAATATATATATTTGAAGACTGCATATAAAGAATCACTACAGAGGGCTTAAGTTTATCAAAGTGCTATGAGGTAGAGAGTTCAATTGTAGAGGTGTCAAAGTGGATTCTGAAGAGGTGTATGAAGGCATGGTGCACTCTTCTAATATCCATCTAACGTTTGTTTAATACCTCATGTGAGAGCCACCATTATGTTAAACGATGACACTCACTTGGACTAAAATGGACCTACACAACGTCCTGTGCCACTGTAGCATTCCTCATCCAATCCTGCCGTTGTATGGGGATATATATGACACAGACTTTGCATGTTTCGCTCCACTATCTTACTGAGCTTTGATTTCCTGCAGGTCTGTTTGCAGACAGCAGCTTAGATGTGCTACAGCGAGAGCTGGCGTGGGAGTGTGACTATACAAGGGAAGCAGAATGTGCCAAGAAGTTCAGGTAGGTTTTTATGGTTTGTAGAACCAGGGTAGTTCCACACACAAATGGACCAATGTGTCTGTGTTGCTTTCATGTAACGTGACAGGAGTGAAACAGAAAAGCTGTAAGCGTTTCCTCCTGATAAGGAAAAGGTCATGGTGGTGTCATCTATCATGTGAAATAAAACGTGACATTTGGATGTGGTTTAAGGTACTATTAAACTTAATGGACTGAATTGTGATGGATAGGTGAAAAGGGTAGGTCACAAAGGTTAATAGTTTAAAGAATATGTGTCATTTTATTTAATGGAGGAGGATGTGTTTTTACTTAATAAAGTAGTTCTTTATTATTAGCCTACTTATTATGTCAGTGTAATTTAATTTGGATCATGCTTTCATAAATTGTGTTAAGATATGGCTTTTCATAAACTGACTGCTGATAAATGTGGTGTTGTTAAAAATGCTATGGACTGTTATCAGACTTACTTGTGATTTCTTGGGACTATTAGATCCCTGCTGGAGCGAGATGAGTTCTTCGAGGTTCCTGAGGTGATAGATGAGATGTCAAGCCACAGGGTGCTGGCCATGGAGCTGGTTCATGGTGTACCCCTGGACCGCTGTGTGGACCTGGACCAGGAGACCAGGAACCAGGTCTGTCTGTCTGCCTGTCTGCACCACTCGCAGGGTGAATTCAGACCAGACCACTGTGATGTGTACCGGGGAACTTTCTTTACATGCATATGTGTTTCACTGCAACTGTCTTCAATATGTACTTATGACAGTATTGCACATGTTGCACAAGAACACCAGGTCCTCTCATAGACTAAAGCGACCACGTGTATCACTCATACTAGTAGACCTGCCATTTGTGTAGTCAGAACTAAAGGTATAGTCAGCGATTACACTTTTTGTCAAATTCAGCGAAAAGCTACTGGCCAGTTCTGTGTGCGCGCTAAAGAAATAAGCCGGTGTTACTACACATCCCCGGCTCTGTAAATGGGAACCTGTGACGGCCCTGCTTAGTTTTAGCAGGCCTGTGGTCCTTATTGGCAGTATAGGCCCTAATTAGGCTAATTAAGTGCACCTGGGCAATTCACATATATAGGTGTGTTGCAGCACACTGTCTCTGTGACCCTCCTGGCACCACACATGCTGTTTGTGTCTTAGTGCTGGTTAGCATGCAACACATATATTCAGTACATACACCTACAGACATTCACACCTAATTATGTTATTCTGTTAGTTAGTTTAGTGTTTGTTTAGTTTACGGCCCTTGAGCCAGGTTGTAACAAATGGGGCTGCTCGCATTAATGACCACAAAGGTACTTAATGAGGGTGAAAAGCACTGTGGCATTCAGTTAAGTGCAGAAGTGAGATACAAATGGTGCAACTTAAAATGAGCAGCAAACAAATAAATGGCAGTTATGGGTTCCCATGTGTACCAGGATACTGTGAAGCAGAGAAAATGTTCATGCAATGTACAGTGTAGTCACAGTGGCCTGTCTCAAGTCTCCCCTCCTCCCCTCCAGATCTGCATCAGCATCCTCCAGCTCTGCCTTAGAGAGCTGTTTGAGTTCAGGTTCATGCAAACCGATCCCAACTGGGCGAATTTCTTCTACAACGCAGACACAAACAAGGTGGGCAGGCGTTCACGTGGACTGGATTGTGCACACCACTTATGGAAGGAGCTTCCATCTTGACTTGACAAAGAAATGCTTTAATGTGTGTCAGTTGTAAGAAATCGAGGCTGACACATAACCAATGAAACAAGCTCACCTTGTGCAAAACTGAACATGAACAACAAGCATGACTTCTGATTCTACAGCCTGCTAACAATGTGTTCACACTCAATAGGTTATTCTGTTGGACTTCGGAGCATGCAGAACGTACCCAGAATCCTTCACAGACGACTACATACAGGTGTGATGAGTCTGAAACAGAACAGAACATCAATCACATATAAAGCAATTTCCATAATGTTTTCTTGTTTTACTAATAAAACATAATAGGCCTACACATAGATGTTCAATATGGGCGGCAGCTCCCGCAAACTCCTCACAAAGTGTCGAGTCGTCCTTGAGCAAGACACCTAACCCTTACTGCTCTCGGTGGTCAAATGGTGCCTTGCATGGCAGCCATGACCATTGGTGTGTGTGTGTGCGCGCGCATGGGTGAAAGTGAGGCTGTAATGTAAAGTGTTTTGAGTGGCCAGAAGCTTGGTAAAGCGCTATATAAATGCAGTCCATTTACGATTTAGATGTGCCTTTATCTACACAGTTACATGAACACATACTGCTACCGTTTTGGGCAGTCTATGAAATCCGAAGATGTCCCTCAAGCTTGACCCAACAAACCCTGTGTGTGTGCGTGCGTGCGTGCGTGTACTTTCAGGTGGTGCATGCAGCCTCTGTAGGCGACAGAGCCACTGTTCTTACCAAATCCAAGGATCTGAGGTTCCTCACAGGCTTCGAGACCAAGGTGGGGTATTTCGGGCTCTAATAACCTCTGCTGTGCCTGATTCATTTTTAATTGTGTTTACCCACCGTTGCTCCTCTCACTCGGTCTCTCCGCGCCTGCCTCCCCCTCGCTCCCTGTGCTACGTGAGCGAGAGCTCTCCCCAGTGCATAAGTACCTCCGGTTTCTCCCACACCCATTTTTATTCTCCACGTCTCGGTTTCAGCTTTTACCTTTTCCGCTGCTCCGTGTGACAAAGGCAATTAATAGCACGCTGACACCACTGTGGAATGGCGTATATTATGAGCATACAAAAGCCTATTATGCTGTCAGGTACACCCGTGTTATAATGCCGTTATGGATTTACACACACTAACCATTCATGGAACTAGCCATGCTAACACCTCTCCCCCCCCGCCCACCAGGCCTTCCAGGACGCCCATGTGGAGGCAGTGATGATCCTGGGCGAGGCCTTCGCCTCCCCGGAGCCCTTCGACTTCAGCACCCAGAGCACCACCCAGCGCATCCAGAGCCTCGTCCCCGTCATGCTGCGCCACCGCCTCACGCCCCCGCCCGAGGAGACCTACTCCCTCCACCGCAAGATGGCCGGCTCGTTCCTCATCTGCTCCAAGCTGGGGGCTCGCATCGCCTGCCGGGACATGTTCCTGGACATCTACGACGCCTACCACCGGAGGAGGCAGGCCGCGTAGCGTGCGCGCGTCGCGTAGGCTCGCCCCCGGACACCTTCTTGTGTTCTACGTCAAGGGGGACGACAGGAGGGGAAACGCTGAACCCCATTTACTCCCAAGGGACAGGCCTAACCGTACGCGTCATGGCGAGCCGTAAGGCTTGCTGACTGAAAACTCTGCTTTCCTCTGCCCAGGGTCCGTTCCGTTGCTCTACATCTACGCTGTGTGACCAGGTGTTGCCAATGTTGGCGATTACTGTATGGTGTGTCTCCGAAGGCGCTGTATGTCACCACAACATTGCAGTGCATTGCACCACTGCTTTCCCAGAAGGGATCGGCATGCTCTCAAACTACATTATGGCCTAAAATCGCATATAGATTGCTGTTGGCTATGATATCGCAACGTATTGCTATCTGTAAAGCATCATTTATTTTGTTTCATTGTACTGTGAAAATGTAAACTGTGTTAATTAAACAATTTTCAATTTAGAAGGTTTTACAGAATATGCTTATTCTGGTAATTTTTAGTACACCGTTTATGGAAATTTTAGTGATTAAAAAAAAATGTTCTCCTATAGTGTGTAATGTATTGTGGAAGACTAATGTGTAGAGTGAAAATATCAGGTATATTATTCTAGATGACTAGACTAATATATCGTCTCTTGTTGGTTTTATGCAATATCCAATAAAATAAAAAACTCAGAGAAACCGTACAGACAGACCAATGATTAAACTGGCATGGGCATAGAGGAGAAGCTATACAGGCCAATAATTGCTTTCTCTTTGTATTGATTATTGATATTCCCATTCCCAGTAGCATTCTCTGCATAGAAGTATATTGAACGAAGGACATATTTTATCCCTGCCTATTGCGTAAAATCTCAATACAATGGCCATGTATTGACAGTAGATTGTCAAGATGAATAGAACGTTCATATATAGCCACAATCTGGACTATAACATTTGAGGTGGTCATTACATTAACCTCTTCTGCAGAAACTATTTTGTCAAGGAAACATCCTGCTGACTGCGATTTATATTTTATTGTTGAAATCACTGGTAGTAGAATTAATTAATGAAGCTTTCATTAGCAGCAGAACCTGCTTTCAGACAAATACCACTGGATACTCAAAAATGTTGTATAGTCTGTATAGTTAAGGTTGTAATGTTTCAGTTTGTGATTCTAATACACATGCAAAATATAACTAGTTAGGCACATGCATTCTGAGAGAATAAAGGGGACTTTATTCTTTGGTAGATTCATGTGAATGGAAAGTTGGATGTAAAGAGCAGCTGGCTTTAGTTTATGGAAGATTAAATGGTTCTTGTGGCCCTGCTAGCAGACCTTGTTAGTAGGCCAATACACTGGACTTGAAAATACTTGACTTTCAAGTAGTAGACTTAGCCTACCTTTTGTAAGTCACTAATGATGTTCACATTCTTTAGAACAAGTCGACAACGGCCTAAATGTATGCTAAGGATCAAATAGGAAACTGATGCAAAGATTTTCATTGGCATATTTATGTATTTATTTAATTGTGATTTAAATAGAATTCCATATAGGCTATGCTTTAATGATGACTCCGTAAGAATAAAAAATGTTAGATTTACCGCATGTAGTTGTGCTGGTGGTAGTAGGCCTACACTGCCATGCGGTGGCGCGAAAGAGCAATCGAAACCTCGCAACCTCTAGTGTTTTTATAAAACATCAATGGAAAGAGGGAATTTGCATTACCGGCCGTCTGTGCCAATGGGCTCACTGGGAAGGCAGGGTTAGCGGTGGAGCCGGGAAGAGCAGCCCAATCTGTGCGACAGTAAGTGCACAGTCAACAACCAAAGCAGCCTTTACTACTAAAACAAATTGATCGACATACCTTATGTGCTATTCTGTGTTGTTTTTGTTTTGTTGTATTGCACGATACACGTTGAAACACTGCTGTGAAAATATTATTGCACATAACAGATGTATTTATTTGCGGCAAACCGCCACACAGCAGTAAATGAAGAAGAATTTGTAAAATTTTAGATTCTGCAATATTTCACCGGGATTGGATTACACAAAAGGCGGTGCGAGAGTCGATAATCTGTCGTTCTCTTTGGTGAGTTTACCTCATTCAAGACTTTGAATTCTGGATACCTTGGATTGAAATGAATGAATCATGCTAGTGATGATGGGGAATCCTTCTTGACATTGCAGGCTATTTTAAAGCAAATGCTTTACCCTACTCTATGATATTGCATTAAGCCTTTATGATCATTGGACAGTTATATATATGTCTGCCTTTTTATAATTTATTTATAGCATGGACGTTAGTCTAATATCCAGTCAAACGAAACGTTGACCCGTTATAATAACGTTTTACATTCGTAATGGATGTGTTCTAGCCTACTTCATAACTGGTAGCCAGTGTGGATGTGACGTATACGTAGGCAACATTTTCATTAAAGGATCAAAAACCATCATGCTGTCGTCCGCAGATTTTTGGTTAGGCTATTTGGAGTAAAATGCCCGCTATTGAAAAACGCGCCCAGAGTTTGAATATACGATTAGAGAACGTACCTTGTACACTCACGTAGGCCCTTAATTCTGTGTACCTGTCTGCAATATAGGCTATGCTTCTCTCTCTCTCTCTCTCTCTCTCTCTCTCTCTCTCTCTCTCTCTCTCTCTCTCTCTCTCTCTCTCATTTCATCTCCCTCTGAAATATCGTCTGTTTGTCTTTTTTTGGCAGGGCTGACCATTTTTAGAAAAGTGTTGCACTATTGCCAAAATTACATTGTGACATTATTACTATTGTCTATTGTCTGTCTTACATTCACATAGCAACAATAAAACAATACCACACACATGCCACATGCCGACAAAAGCCGCATAAATACACTCTATTGTATGGCACCATCTGTTCCATGACACTGCATTTTAATAAACACAAGTGGTCATACTGTTGAGGTTGGCCTGTCCTGATCTACTGCCCCTTCAATAGACTTTATGCATGTATGTATGTTGTAGTCTATGTCTATGTGAATGCCTGCGTGTGTGTCACATGTGGAATCTTAAGAGAGTAAAAGGACAAATGGTCTCAGACCGCCAAGCCATCGCAGCAGCTGTCTAAACAGGTGGCCCACTCTAAGGGTGGATTTAAGACTAGGTTTGCTATAGCCTGGAGCTCATGGAGGTAGAGGAAGCCAGGGGAAGGGGCTACGTCTACGGTGTGGGTCTGGAGGGAGGGGAAGTCTCTGCTTCTGGAGGCAGAGGAAGGCTATGGTTCTGGAGGCAGAGGATGGCTATTGGGTCTGGAGGCAGAGGAAGGCTATTGGGTCTGTAGGGAGAGGAAGGCTATTGGGTCTGGAGCTAGAGGAAGGCTATATGTGTAGGTCTGGAGCTAAAGGAAGGCTATAGGTGTGGGTCTGGAGCTAGAGGAAAGTTACAGTATATGGGTCTGGAGCTAGAGAAATGCTATAGGTGTGGGTCTGGAGCTAAAGGAAGTCTATAGGTGTGGGTCTGGAGCTACAGGAAGGCTATGGGTGTGGGTCTGGAGCTAGAGGAAGGCTATAGGTGTGGGTCTGGAGCTAAAGGAAGGCTATAGGTGTGGGTCTGGAGCTAGAGGAAGGCTATAGGTGCAGGTCTGGAGCTAGAGGAAGGCTATAGGTGTGGGTCTGGAGCTAGAGGAAGGCTATAGGTGTGGGTCTGGAGCTAGAGGAAGGCTATGGGTGTGGGTCTGGAGCTGAAGGAAGGCTATAGGTGTAGGTCTGGAGCTAAAGGAAGGCTATAGGTGTGGGTCTGTAGCTAGAAGAAGGCTATGGGTGTGGGTCTGGAGCTAGAAGAAGGCTATAGGTGTGGGTCTGGAGCTAGAGGAAGGCTATAGGTGTGGGTCTGGAGCTAGAGGAAGGCTATAGGTGTGTGTCTGGAGCTAGAGGAAGGCTATAGGTGTAGGTCTGGAGCTAGTGGAAGGTTACAGTATATGGGTCTGGAGCTAGAAGAAGGCTAGGTTTGTTAGCCCTGGGTCTAGGGCCAGAGGATGTCTAGGCTACATTCTGCTATACTCTGTCTCTGTTTTCCCCCTGCCCCCACTCCCTGTCAATTTCCTCTGTCTACTTGCTCTGATTTTTGCATTAGGACCTGGCTGTCTCTTGTTGCATGCATGCACACACCCGGGTGACAGCCAGCTGTAACCGCAATAAGGCTGGGATCAGAGGTCATTCAGCTAGCCAATCAGGGCCCTCGCTGCGCTGACTGGTGCCGGAGGAGGCGTTGCCCCCTTTGTGATGGTCAGGGTGGGTCTGCTAAACAACCCATTCCACTTCCACCCCCCACCCCCCACCCCACCCCATCGTTTCCCCTATCCTCCTTGGCCATGCTACTGCTGGTAGCTGGAGCGACACTGGACTGAACACAGTCTTCACACACACACTTACACACACACACACACACACACACACAGGTCCAGTTCCTTCCAGACGGTCCAAGGTACCAGAAAATGAGAGAGGGGGACAGCGAGCTACGGAACAAAAGGAGGAATGGAAAGATTGGAATCAAAAGAGCTGGGTGAAAGATTTAAATTAGCAGATGATGACAGGCAACAAAGAGAGATGAAAATTGGCAATCACAGAAATTAGAAGAGATGGATGGGAAATGGGCAAAGGAATTAGAGGGCAATCGGGTGGTAGATTGAAGAAGTCGCCTAAAATGGGAATTAGCCAACAGGGACAGAAATAAGATTTTGTTCCCATGTCTCTCTTTCACATGAAGCAGAGTGGTATGATCGGGCCGGTATGACCAGTGGTCGGGTGGTAGATTGAAAATGTTTGCTATGGTATGATGGTATGATGGTATGATCACTGACCAGTGATCATCCCAGTGTATAACCCTAGCACAGATGATGCACTTGTCTTCCAACATATCTGCCATTCTCTCTCTCTCTCTCTCTCTCTCTCTCTCTCTCTCTCTCTCTCTCTTTCTCTCTCTCTGTCTCTCTCTCTCTATCACTCACACTGACACCGATGGCCACACACAGGCTTCCAACACTGCGCTGCTGGTGCCTAAGTGCCTGTGTGTTGAGCATGGTTTATCTGATTTCTCCATGCCAGTTAAAAGCAGCCACTTATTTCCCCTACTGTGTCCATTACTGGGCACGCCCGTATACACACACTATACTGTGTGCAGACGTTTAGATAGAAAAGTCCTCTAAACCGACGTCGTGTTTGCCTGTGCCTGTTTGGTGATGATTCATGGATGGTGGAATGTGAATGCACGTTCCAGAGCATACGCTAATGACTGCACCGGTTTGGGTGTGTTTCTAACTGCCATCTGTGTGTGTGTGTGTGTGTGTGTGTGTTTGTGAAATTGTGTGTGTACAGTAGGAGACAGAAAATGTTCAGTCTGGCTTGTATGAAGTGGTGGACGAAGTACACACACATCGTGTCCTTGAGGGTTGGTATAGATACCATTGGTATTTGTACCAATACTTTGTTTTAAAATTATATTTCAAGTCGAAGTTCAAAACTATGTTTTGAAATATGTGTAAAATGCCATTGTATGGTTTGATTAAGATTAAGAATGAGGTGTAGGATGCAGGTAAATTGTAGAAAAGTTATAGGCTAGGCTAACCTAGCCTAGAATAATGTAATCTTCACATCAAGATTGTCATAAAGTTTCATGGCTGGAGGCGAGCAGCATGTATAAATATGTTAGAGAAATTATCACCAATGACATGAAATTATTAACTGTACCAATTTCATAACATTCATAAACTATTTTCTCTGTAAATATATAGTGTAGTAACAGCGTTCACAATTCTGTGTGTGATGTAATCAGTGTGGGACTATCTGTAATGATGTCCCACATCATAGCCTAATTACTGTAAACAATACATAATTTCTGTACTATACTGGAACATATTTCTGTGCCAATGCAATTTATATTGAACACAAATCACACACTGAACACAAGGAACTCTGGGGATGGGGGCCTTTTTGGACTTGCTTTTGAGACAGATGTTTGCTAATGTGTAATTTCCCCATTCTGTGAGCTGAAAAGAAAACCGCTTAAACATGGATATCTCATTGCAGCCCTCTCTGTATTTCCAATTATTTTGGGGTTTTCTTTTTTTAGGGGGACTAAATTCCTTTACAGTGTCTCTGCAGAATGCATTGTAGTGTTGCCCAACCCCATTTGCGGCTGTGTCTGAGCTTGGTACACATGGTAAATGAGCCCCGGTGGTATTCCTGGTCTGTGCTACACTAAGGGAAATCCTACCACTGTTAGTTTAGACCTTGTGTGATTTACAGTACTGCACAGCTCTGGGTCTAGTGAGTTTCTTTTGCAGTCTTTTAATTCAGTGCCCAGTTTGGCACCGAGTAGAAAGGCACTTTAGTAAGCCTCCAGACAAACTCGCTGAACTATTTTAGAGTGACACAGAGAGGCAACAGACAGAGCCCAGGTTAAATCTTCTGCTACAGTGGAGCCCATTCACCATGCTAATGGAAAGAGGGTGTAGGGTTGTCGGAGAGTGAAAACCGAGAGGTGGTGGTTAAGAATGGCATAACAACAGGGGTTAGTGTGTGTTTCTGTGTTTCAGCTCCACAGAAATGGTCCAGTGTCTTTCAGGGATTATAGACATGCAAAGTAAGGAAGGGGGAAGGTGTGATTTTAACAGTAAAGTGCGAAGAAATTGGCCTATTATGCATGTTTTAAGTATGCGATTGATTGGATCTGATTTGGGTTTGTATTGCACACATACTGTGTACACAACGTGTGTGGGCGTGTGCATAGGCATTCAAACAAACCTCTAATCAGTGACCCGTGTTGACACTGGTACAGGAAGGGGTGTGGTCAATATAGAGGGATAACAAGACATTGTCCACCTGATTTGAAGACCCTAAAACCCCACGTGTGTAGTTGTTCTAAATGCACCCTGACCCACAAGCGCTTGGCTGTTTTCTGTGGGTAACTTTGTGGGTTACCTCATGCTGTGTTTGTGTTCATATAGTTCTATGGTTTGTATGTGATGTCAAGGCTTTGCTGTGAATGTGCATCGTTCTCTCCATTTATGGGCGTGATGATGATGACTCACGGTTACCATAGCAAGGAACTCTGACAGTAACACGCCCAATTAGGAACATCTGGCTCCACTCAGCGTCATATTCGCTACTGCTCATAATATATACTTTATGAAGCCCCTTCTATTCTCTCTTTCACTGCCCTTCCGCTGTTACTTGTCTCTACTCTTTTCACTCACGTCAGTCCTGCAGTTCTTTCCACCTTCTCCTTATTATGCACGGTATGATAAGGAGAAGGTGGCCATGTTGTCTGCTTTTGGCCTCTGCTCTACAGAGGACTAAGTGAGCCAAATATAATCTGCAAATAGAAAGTAATTAAATATGATTAAATTAGCATTTACACTGTTATTATTATTACATTTTCGTTATAATTTTTTTGGTCCAAAATGGCAGCTTACAGTTTCAATAAACAGCTTTCTATAGTTTCCAAAAAAAGTTTTTTCAGTTTCTCCTTTTGTCTAACATGACACCTTTATTATTGAATGCAGTATTTTATAATACTTTACTTTAATTTCACTCAGCCCAACCAGGGCTCTCACAGGTGAATAATAAAAGTTGATTACTCCCCACCTGATGGAATGGAACCATAGCAACCAAGATGAATGTTGCAATCAGTACACTGTTCATAGCTAAGGTGACCATGCAATCACAGGTGTTGGGCTGCCAGTTCCATTCTCATGGGTTATAATGTAATCTAAGGTTGTAAGGCAGCTGTTTTGCATTATTTTGGCATATTTCCATTTTAAAATAGAACAAATTAATTAAACATTTATCTGGTTCAGCTAAAATATGATATATTCTCCTATATAATAGCCTACTTATTTTTTGTAAATAATTTGAAGATAAAGAATAGACAATATTATAGATACTGTAAACTAAGATTATTTAGGGTGATGGAAGGTTTTGGCAATATTGTTCACCAACCTTCTTGACCATACTGTTTATTATAATTTAGCTAGCCAACCTGGTTTAACTAATCAAGCACTTGATTGGTTGACTGCGGGCCTCAGATGCCCTAACATGCTTTCTGTTTTCCAGTGCTCCCAGCATTCATTTATCTGTCTCTAAATCCTAATTATTGTGCTTTACATCAATCCATCCATTCTCTCTCTGTCTGTCTGTCTGTCTGTCTGTCTGTCTGTCTGTCTGTCTGTCTCTGTCAGTACTGGTGAGAAGAGGCATATGCGTCTTCTCCACCAGAGCAAGAGACCGTCCATTGTTTGTCTGTAGGAGGATGAGTAGCCAGTAGTCAGCCCAGGGAATTCAGAGATCTCCTATAGCCAGCCACCCAGAACGCCAGTCAATCAGCCACCCAGCCACCCAGGCAGCCAGTCAATCAGCCATCGAGCCATGCTGGGACAGGCAGGGATCCTCTGAGTCATTCAGCCAATCACTCATCTTGCTATCCTGTCAGCCAGCATTTCCCATAGTGCATAGTCAGGCAAGATACTATAGCTAGCTAGACAGCTTTCTTGTTATTAGCTGTCTCATTTTTAAAAATATGAATACTAAAAATGTGTTCTTACGACTATATTTTCATAACTTTTTTAAGTTATGACCATGTTCTTCTCTCTGGCACTGCATACAGTAGCTCTGCAATACGTACTGTAAATCACTAGATAGGCTACAGTAAATGGTCCTCCCGGGGCTACAGTGTGCTTACTCTCATTTGTTCTTGGGGAGAGAGGGATGTCGGGGGAATGCCAAGGAGACATCCTCTGTGGAACTGATTTAACGCGGTAGGAATAGCATGGTGCGAATAGAGGTCACACTTGGGCATTATCACGTCGTCTTAATTCGCTCCGTCTGTCCGCCTTTCTGTCTGTCTTGTTCCCCATGTGGCGTCTCTCTCTCTCTCTCTCTCTCTCTCTCTCCCCCTCTCTCTCTATCCTACTCTCTCGGCCTCTCTCTAAAGCAATCATAGTGTTAGAGGAAGAGAAGTGAGAGTAGGGTGTTGTTCCAATAAAAGGTAATGGAGCTCTTGTGTCAAATCAGGACCTGACTGTCTGTGGCAACAGACGTGATAGAGCAGAGAAGCCTCTGGAGAAGGGAGCAGGGATTAGACAGAGAGACGTGGAGGAGAACAGAGATGTGTGGCCATGCAGGATGCAGCCGACGAGTCACGTTGACGTTCTCAAATGTTTTTTTTTTTACCCCCCAAAAATAGTGATTCATAACTTTGCCTCAACTTGCTGGCTGCACATACGCATTTATTTTTGAATACTTTAAATATGCACACTGAAAAGAATAGAAAATATACACAACGGGAAAAGATGCAAAGAATGTCTTCCTGCTTTACATTCCTTGGATCTAGAGGACGTTATCGTGGGGGGGGGGGGGGGGGGGGGGGGGGGGGGGGGGGGGGGGGGGGGGGGGGGGGGGGGGGGGGGGGGGGGGGG
>JAODUK010044498.1:0-11437 GCA_027564635.1 Typhlichthys eigenmanni
GACCCCGAATATAAGACGACGTGACTTTTTAAGACGCATTTAAAGAAAAAAAACACTGTCTTATATTCGGACCAATATGGTACATTTGACTATGATTGATGTCACCTGTAGCAACACCTATTTATTATATGAAGCTGCACATAATGAGGTCTAGATTCTAGATAGGTCGGAATCTATATGATAGTGAACCGATGTCATACACACACGCACACATAAACAGTACAACCGTCTTTGTCCTCCAGAAACTTTTTGGGATTTTTTTTTGTGTGTGCCCTTCCCGTGTGAAAGCCGTCTTCCATCTTGGTGCAACTTGGGGAGAAGCGGCCTCCCTTGCAGCCCTACGAAACAGTCGCCTCAGGGCGTTTTGTCAAACTTATCCCACTTCAAAGTCTCCCGGCATCCACCAGACAGGCCACTGGGGCTTTGGCATCAATTTTAGATCATAAAATGGAAGAGAGCACGGAGAAGAGC
This sequence comes from Typhlichthys eigenmanni, assembly GCA_027564635.1. Classification (NCBI taxonomy): domain Eukaryota; kingdom Metazoa; phylum Chordata; class Actinopteri; order Percopsiformes; family Amblyopsidae; genus Typhlichthys; species Typhlichthys eigenmanni. The sequence continues at coordinate 472 of JAODUK010044498.1, forward strand.
CAAAAAAAAAAACCTTAACAAAGAACCACCTAGCACCGGCCATGTTATTACTAGAAATGAAGGCTCTGGGCTCTGCCTGAACCTGTGTTAAGAGATTGGATTGGATTGGGCTTGTTGTGGACTCCTCAAGGTGATTATGTTTACATCTTAGATTTGTGTAACTTGTGAGTATATCATATGACTTGGCAATAAAATAACATTTAAATTACGAGGGGGAAAATATTTGGTCTAATTATGATAAGGTTTAAAGGTGTATCTTTCTACCTTTGAAAGATGTTTGACTGAAAACAGGGAATACATCACCTGATATGACACAGTGGCTTGTCATCACAGATATTTGTTCTGTTCTGAATTTGTTCTGCATTCAAAGTAGTTTGTGATAGAGGCCAATTGGTGCCAATCAAATTATCCACATGCTGGTGTTTCTCTGCTCAGTCTGAAACCTTTTAAAATTGGATCTCCTGCTGTTATGCAAAGCGCAGCAGATTTTACAGATGGAGCTTGCATAATCAGGGTGGTATTTTGTGTTTTGCATTAGAGAAAACATCTTTGCCAATCTTAGAAAGAAAAGCAAATGTGACATCAGCTGCAGTGTGTATCTCCACTAGATGTTCAACACCGTCTGTGAGCGGTGGGACACTGGAGATGTGCTTTACAGCTATAAATAGTGTCATTTGTTAGAAATGCCATATAGACATCCATCAGTATCTTATATGTGTGAGCATTTCTGACCAATCGGGGCCCCTTTTCCTTGATAGGGCCTTTGACCCTACCTTTCCTGTCAAGAACAGTCAGGACCAATGGGCTCCGGAGGGTTGCCTTGTTGATTTACAAATTCAAATTGTCTCCCATTTATTAACTAAAAGGTAAATGGATGCATTCCTACAGCTCTTGTCCAACCTTCCGGCCACTCAGGGCGCTGTACAGTATTGCCTCACATTCACACACACAGTGGTGGGGTCAGCCATGTAAGGCTCCACCTGACCACCAGGGGGAGCAGGTACGGTCAGGTGTCTTGCTCATGGACCCCTCCACACTTGGTGAGGAGTTAGCTGGGTTTGAACCAATGACTTCTGGATCAGCTACCACTCCGCTCTGCCAGCTGCACCACTCCTGCCCTGCTTGTTGCAAACCTTAAAGCCTAATGCAGATCTAAAGGTATAGTGTGATTGTACGCTAATTCACCGATATCTCCTCATAGTCCGCTATCATACCATTCTCTGTGCGTGCTGAAAAAGGAATCCAATACTTATACACAGCCCTGGCTCTGTAAGTAGAAGCACAAACAAAGAACAACGTCCTAGCCTTCTCAATGCATGTCCAATGGGGTGGGGTGGAGCTTCGGAGCGAGCAAGTCATGGTTTAAGTTTGCCGACAGTGATAACGACCAGATGGTTCATCCAATCCAATATTTTTTGAAAGTGCCTGCTGCCCTTTAAAAACAGTTTCAATGGATGGACTTGTGACTAAACATCCATCTGGCATGTCAGGTTAAACTTACTGCTGTACCTTTAAACCTTCTCTCCTCAGGGGCAGAACTGCTTACAAATGATTGGGTGTAGTCCCTGTGGCGGCAGCTCCTGCCACCAGTGTTTAGGGCCAGCCAAATAAATAGAAAAACAGAACAAGCAAACCTGCACTAAAGCAGGGTAAATACAACTGAACCCCTATGCCCTCTCTGTGGCTTGACGTGTGGGTGATGAACGGCTCATGGAAACTATCGCTCTAACGTCGCATTGCATCACAACAACACTGTTTCTCCAGATTCTAAAGTAAGGCTTTCTAAAATCACACCTTCATGATCAGCATTGCATTCAGCACAACATTCAGTACCTTTATTCCCACTATAAGTGGAGTATTTGCATCTTGATGATGCTAAACTATATTTTGTAGTATTTGTAATGTGTATGACAGCTGAGTCTTATATCATCTCATAGGTTTTTTTGATAACAAGATGCCGATGCTCAAATTTAAGCACGAAGCAAGGATTCAAAACACTGCACTAATGAACTCTATAACCTCTATGACATTATGAGGAAACGTCTGAGAAGTCGTGTCAGGTGTCAATGCAGCGCCGCCGTTTGCCGGTGACACAGAAGTCACCAGAACCAAGTTAATCCCTGTGAAGGACGACCCTTGACCTCCCTTAAAGTGAATATTGATCAGTGCTGAACGCTTTGACAGCTTACTCTCATTCCACCACACAGACTCACAGCTGAACTGAACCTGGCGCCATGAGTGTGAATGGGAAACTAAATAACACGGAGAAAGGTTTATGTTGCTTTATCAGCTGGGTGATGGAGGATGGTAGGGGCTAGCTTGATGCTGCCATGTCAGCCAGGGACGGATCTAGTCCCGTTTATGCTAATCACAATCATTTCTCACTTCAGGAAACACACAAGCCCTCCGGGAGGCAGAAGAGGAGGAAATTATCCTCTCAATCTACACACATATTGACATTTTCCAATATCTCCTCACAATGCACATCATATTCAGGTTATTTGTTTTCAACACTCTAATTTCTCATCCTTCATTTTGACTCTGTGTTCTCCAAAACAGATTAGGAGTAGACTTTATCGCTACTCCCGACTTATATAAGGGTGATATGAAGCACAGGGATAAGGCTGCCATTCAAGCCGTACTGTAAAGTAGCCAGTGTATTGAGAGATGTCTCTGAGGGGGTTTCCCCAGGGAGTTTTATTTTTAATAACAGCAGCAGGTTGCAGCTATACAAAATAAAGAAAAGTGGCTATACATAATCATGGCAATCTCCTGGATAATGTAACAATACTATAGACTGCCATTAGGGCCCCTTGATTGTGAATCTTTTCATTTTAGCTTCGTGTTTTCTCATTCCTCTTTTATAATACCTACAGTATACAGTATTGAACCTCTGCTAAATTACACAGGAGCAAATGCCTTTGACACATAAAATTACTATAACTATAGTAAAATCATTTTTCTCGGCTTGACACAACATGGTTGTGTAGATTAAATCAAATGTAATGCTTTAAGGCTTTTGTTGATACATAGATGTCTCAGAATTCTACAATGTTCAAAGCAACCAGAAAACCGAATTCTCAGGTCCATGTTTGGATGATACCTGCTGGTTGACACTGCTGATTCACCTCCTGAAGCTGTACACCGTGAAACCATGGTATTATCAACGCTACTACTAAATGTTTACACTGATTATCTGGGAGAGTTTCATGCCAATTTGAATTAGGTCTATGAATTACAGCCCCAAAGAATGATCGCCTATGGGAAAAAGAAGTAGAATTTTGTTTTTGGTTATTTTCCCATTTTGATTTCCAATTAACTAACATTGAACCGTTGAACCAACATGTTTAAAGAAAACACTGTTCTGCAAATGTTATTTTTACTAATTTGGTAAAGCATTGTATCAAAACACAATCTGCTGGAAATGAATATTTTATGTCTGGGATGAAAAAAAAGGCAAACCTACATTTGCATATAATCATTGACTCATCCTATTGGCTGCTCATCACAATGAGCGTAGCGACACCATGACAACAGGTTGTCCTGTCTACGGCGCACAGCGACAGCAGCAGGCGTGTGTAGGGACGGTTGCTACAGCGATCGCAAGGCAAAGTGGAACTGGTATGATGAGACGCCCATTGGCCTTTGAACCTCTTTTATATTACCGTCAGAGTCGTTAGAGGTGGATTCAGGTTCCTTCCACTCAAAATCAAATCACTACCTTGTTTACTCTAGACTACATTCTCTGTACTGTCTTTGCTATTTACATTGCAGACAATTGTTCAAATGACTGCACACACACACACACACACTGTAAAATTAATCAGTTTTAGTGTTCATTTCATTTCACTTCACTTCCTCGATGTCAGACATCTATCTGTCTGCTATCTGTCTGTCTGAGGAAAATGGCCGCCCTCAATCTAATTGACTCAGGCCAATTCATTATCCAATGCGTCCTGGGTGACAAATTGGTCCGAGGGTTGTGTTAAGCCCCTTAACAATCACCCGTGTTGACTCCAGGGTGGTCTGCGACACCTCTGCTAAGCAAAGTCTTCTCCCCGGCTAAGCTTAAGCAAATATGCACAGAAGGAGCAGTGAGACGGCAGATTTACATAGCGCCAGTGTTATGTAAGCTGACCATTTGGCTCAACCGTCGCACAGACAACAGGCAAATATTAGACAGGTGTTGTAATGAGCTGCGCTAAAACAGTGATTTCTCAAAAAGTCAACAACAGAAAACTGTAATTATATCGTCCCATCTATCTGCTATCTTTTTAATCACACTAGACATCAGCTCTAGCGCTTTCTATAATTAAAGTCGAGATCACACTTTGCTGATGTGAATTTTGACCAAATCCGTGTTAAATGCTTCTGTCAACAAACCGACTGGCTGGGCGGGGCGGGGGTAAACATTAAAGTTTACAGCTATCAATTGCAATGCAGATTACATTGCTTCTGTGTTGCAGTTTGATGCGATCCTACCAGTCCACCGAATGCTACAGCAGTTATCACAGTTATTTCCTGGAAGGAAAAAATGGAGGCCGTTTCTCTGAAGAGAAATATTGGCACGGGCGGCGAGCTGACAGATGATGCCTGCAGGGTGACAGGAACATCTGTCAGCCGGATATTTGATGGAATTTTGATGGACTTTTCAACAGGAATGGAATTCTACAAGCGGTGAGAAGTAATGCAAGTGATTTATACATCTCGCAGCGGTGTAAGTGGAAATGTGTGTTTGTGTGTGTGTGTGCGTGTGTGTGCGTGCGTGTGTGTGTGTTTGCACTGAAAAAAGCAGCGTCAGTGGACGTGAGCGATGCAAAATAAATAACAGCTCGAGAACATTTCCGCCAGTGCAACTTTTTCTCAATCATTTTAGAGCTAATGTCGTCTGGCGGGAGCGTCTTGCGGTTCTATTTACGTGCCCCCAGCTTTGTCCCGCAAGACATGTTGGAAATGCCGTTGTGCCGGCCTGTGGTGAATGGGTGCCAAGCCACGAGTGCTCCTTATAGCCTGTGTAGAAGCATGTGTTGTTAGCGGTTGGCTAGCGGCTATACCCTGTGTAGAAGCATGCGTTGTTAGCGGTTGGCTAGCTGCTATAGGCTGTGTAGAAGCAAGCGTTGTTAGCGGTTGGCTAGCTGCTATAGCCTGTGTAGAAGCATGCGTTGCTAGCGGTTGGCTAGCTGCTATAGCCTGTGTAGAAGCATGCGTTGTTAGCGGTTGGCTAGCTGCTATAGCCTGTGTAGAAGCATGCGTTGTTAGCGGTTGGCTAGCTGCATCCCACACCCATATAAATGAGCTGGTTGAAAACACATTGGAGGCTGTTAAAAAATAAAATGTCATACTCTGCTATGCATAGATAGTTGTGAATAATTAATATTCATTCAAGAAGGGAGTTATTAAAACGTTTTTTTTTTTTTTTTGGAGGGGGGGGTTCTCATGATTTATAGTTAGCCATGTAAAATTTAAAAATGCCATTTCTTTGCCCAATCGAATGACTGAATGTTTTCTATACAGACTTGATGTATTCTAAATACCTGTGCCTCATTAGAATATCCCATTAGAGATGTGTGTGTGTGTGTGTGTGTGTGATGCTCGCCAGAATCCACCCGTGAACCTGAAAATATTAGCCGGGGCCACCCGGAGCCTCCCGGAGCCCCTCAGCTTTTCAATAATGCATCAAGAAATAAGGCTTGAATTCTGCTGTGAAACGTATTTTTTTTAAATTATTAATCTCACTCACGCGCAGTTCAGTGCATTTCAAATGAGGTGTTTGCCGTCATAGGGGGCTCTTGGTGTTGGTAAAGTGCTTAATTAATAAGGTGGGGATGGGGTTTCATAGCATGGGCGATGAGGATGACAGCCCGGTCAATCCGGAGACATCTTCTAAATTCCATTTGTTCCGTGGCCACTCTTAAGTCTAATGATTCATCTCTGAGTCCTTGTTGTTGTCATTAAACATGTCTAATAACGCCAAGGAGCGCGGCATGCAGCACGCCATGTACAATGTTTCTGAGGAAGATAACACAACCTACTGGTACAGAGAGGAGAGAGATGGGAGGGTTATGTTGACCTGGGGCTGGTAACAGCAATGTGGGTGGATGGGAGGCTCCTGAGCAGGGCCCCGTTTCCCAATAGCGACACACTTAAGATGGTTCAACGTTGCACGTTGATAATGTGTATTTAACTACGCCATACGGGAGCTGTCCAGGGTAGCATGCTATTAAATTAATTTGGAGAATGTAAATACATTAATTTGAATGTGTATCATTTGTATACATTCATACGATGATACGACACTGGCATATATCTGGAGATGGTCCCCGGGCGCTGCACAGCAGCTGCCCACTGCTCCCTTGAGGGATAGGTTAAATTCAGATTTCGCTACATGTATGTGTATGTGACAACACCTTTACCTTTACATGTTGATTAGGTGTAATTCACTCAACAAGATTGATAGCATAACTAAATACTATGTCATTATTTACATTATACTAGCCTTCAAGTGGAAAATAATGTGTAAGACCCCAAAACGGCTTTTTGTAATGTAGCATATAGGCCTATTTGCTATTTAAGATAAGACATTGTTTAAAAGAGATCCAAGTTTGTGTTACGCACCTTATACGCATATGCATTTTCTTCTAATCCATCCAAAAATAAAAGGCACAAAAATGGCAAATAGTGTCAAGTGCTCATAGGAAAAACAATATAATAATAATACTTATGACATCAAATACAGTGGTCAAGCCTGCAGTAGGAATGTATATTGCTGTATGTCGTTATAATATTTGCTGTTCACCGATACACTTAAAAGTAATAAGGCCAACAGTAGAGTGAAAATTCAAATGTAATACTTAAATTCAGCACGGATCAAACACATAAATGAAGGCATTCTGGGGAAGGGGAAGGGGATAGAGCTGTCACTACAAACCTTGTGAGAGCATGACAGATGTGCTAGTGTTTCATTTGCTCAGTAACGTTCAGCGTGTTGAAAAGAAAACAGATTAAAAATGTTCTCATAATCATTATTGTATTACACATTCTTGGCCATCTCATTGTCCCTGCTCCTCACCTCATCATACCTGCCTAATAATAACTAGTTTTGCATGTTTAACAATGAAGTTCATGCATATATCTATTTGCCGTGGTGTAAATACATTGTCAATAGCTTTTAGCCAGCATTTATTTACGTCTTCATTTGCTGTTGATTTTAGCCTGTTGAGGGAGGCGCTGGTATACAAAAACAGCTACGGTCCTCGTACTATGGACTAACGGTCCAGAGTTCTTGTTAATGTACGATTAATTTAGCGTGGCAAACAACATTTCTTTCGGGAAACGTGCAGATAGAATATCGTGGCACTTAACCCTCGCGCTGTCCTAAGGCATTTCAGCAGATTAGCAGCAGAGGGAGCAAACCGCGGAATGTCATATGTCCGTGTTGTGGTTGCTGCCCTCTACTGGCAAGTGCACCGGGTCATTTTGACGCATAGTACAGCGCGAGGGTTAAGTGCATCTTAAAATCGGTAACTGGGCCCAAGTGTCCAAGTCTAAAACCGTCCAGTGGCAGGATTCTTTCATCCACAGGTATACCTTGATGGGGGCTACGCATTGCGTTTGGTAAAGGAGTCTATAATGGCCGGTCTTTCTGGGAACATGTAAACATTTATTCTACTGACGACGTCAAGTCTTTATTAACCGGAAGTGAAATACAATAAAAACGTCACCACATTTCAACATAGTTATGTATGCTATTTTCAGTTATTAATCTCCACCTAAACGGTACTCGCTGCACAGAAGAGGTAAATAAGTAAACGCTTTTGTGCATCCCTTCACAACACATTCAACACATTCATTAACATGGCTCAGAGCAAACAATAGTGTGTGTGTGACAAAGATCAATTATGCATATCAAGTATTTATAATGTTGCTGCACACACCTGGGTCTATGTACTGTATTATTATTTTTATAAAGGCCTTCCTTTGAATTCTGCAATAATCTTAGGGGGAATAACAACTGTACCTGAACAATGAAACCCTCCTGAAATAGTAAGTAGGCTACTGATAAGTTATTTTTACATATAATATGCATTACTATACATATGCCTACAGAGAACCAGCTCAACATTAGTAGAGTAAATATCGGATTTTTATTGTTAATTTGGTCATTTTGAGTTACTTTTATGATCAAAGCCAGTTATTTCCAGGTGCTGCTACTAGCAGTTTGTTCTTGAGGGCTCAGTAGCAGACACAAGTCCATCTGGGGAGCCGTCCTTCAAAACTGTTTCTGAACTGAAAGAATACTTGGCAGCTGATTGGATGAACCATCTGTCTGTCATTGTTGGTAAAGTTGTTTTCAGGTAGCTTTTGCTGTTGTCACACCTAAACCATGCCCAGAGCTATCAGTACAACGCTGATTGGTAATAGTCTAATAGTGTGTAATAGTATACAATAGTGTAACAATGTAACAGTGTAACAATGTGACACTGTAATATTATACTAATGTAACAATAAAACAATAGTAAATGGACTGCATTTATATAGCGTTATATAGCCTAACCTTTCGGCCACTCAAAGCGCTTTACAGTATTTTGCCTGACATTCACCCATTCACACACCGATGGCGATTGCTGCCATTAAAGGTGTGACCAACCACCAGGAGCAGTTAGGGATTAGGCATCTTGCTCAAGGATGATTACAGGTAGGACAACACCAGGGTTTGAACCCTCGACCTTCCGACTGGGAGCCCAACACCCAGACCACTAGACCATCCTGCATCCTGTAATAGTGTAACAGTGAAACAATGTAATGGTGTAACAGTGTAATAGTGTAACAATGTAACAGTGTAATAGTGTAACAGTGCAACAATGTAACAGTGAAACAATGTAACAGTGTAATAGTGTAATAGTGTAACAGTGAAACAATGTAACAGTGAAACAATATAATAGTGAAACAATGTAACAGTGCAACAGTGTAACAATGTAACAGCATAATAGTGTAATAGTGTAACAGTGCAACAGTGTAACAATGTAACAGTGCAAACGTGTAATAGCGTAATGGGGAATATTCTCTCAATAAAGACATGTCCTTCACCTGGTGTGTTGTGGTTGTCACAACAGACTGACATGCCATCAGACAGAACATGATTGTGGACAGACTAGTGTTGAGCTTTTAAAGGCCAGTGGCAAAGTTGTTTTGCAGCACGTGAAGGAATCCACTATTAATAACGTTCAAAACATAAAGTCAAATTTACAGAGGAGCAAAAAAGTATACATTCAGTTCATGTGTATGGCTTTATGATGCTCAGTGAAAAAACTGGTGTTTTTAAAACCTTGGTGTCAACGAGCATCAGGTGCCCGCAGTGGGCATAGTCCCATTAAAAATTACCTTCATCAACGCTTTAAGCCAGCATTGGTCTTCAGACTTTTCTGGAACTAAAAGTGTTTTGTGTCATTGTAGACATTTGATTATACTCTTGATGTTCACAGACCAGCTCTGCCTCTCTAACACGTGGATGCCCAGGCAGATGAGCTTCTGGAACCCTGGTTATCTACAGTATGTAAAAACTACAGACACTGATCCAAATAATGCTTTTTTTGTTCACCCTTTTAATAAATGTGAGCACAGTTTGTTTGTATCTTTATGGTCCTGGCTGGGGTCACATTCATGAGGTTCTGCGGGTTCAGGTTCTGAAATGTTGGTTATCAAATGACCAAGAATGTTTGCTTATGGACGGGGATATAAATGGGTCACAACAGCAAGGAACACGGACCAGAGCAGAGTAGCATGAAGATGCTTTGAGGAGTGTGCTAGGAAAGGATGGTGTCTTTGCTGAACCACCAAAGTATATAAATCACGTAAAGGTCAAAGTGACGGTTGGAGTTATGGATCACTTTTGGAGGGAAAGCTCTAATTTGAAATTGAAAGGTCTTACATGCACACACTCAAAGCTGGTTATCCATTTTGGTGTGCTGTTCATCATTTGTAAGTTTCAGATGTCCAGCTTGGTGTAGGAAGAAAATTAACCAACCTTTCAATTGACTCCTATAGGCAAGGCAAGACCTTATCTGTGTAGATTCAGATCTGCTCATCCTCAGAGGTGACCTCTAAGATGGTACAGAATTTGAATTGGAGCTTTTCTGAGCCAGTGAGGAGTCAAACCAAAAAATAAAATACAAATAAAATCTAATTCTGACTCGTTCAACTGACTTGCAATCAGAACTACGTTTATTTGGCTTCATCGGTCATTTTTCTTCTATCACATTTCATCAGGAATGCGCTGTATATCCAGCTTAGCAAAACAAACACTGAGTTCAGCAATATGGCCAGCTGACTGATGATAATAAGTCATAACTTGACACATATCTGCTCGCTGGTATTTCACACTCGGCCCTGCCCCAGCCCCGGGGACCACATCTGATGGAGGGGAGATGCGATCCAACTGGTTCTGACCATGGGATGACAGACGATGCTTTGAGAAACTGCTGATCTCCAGGGTTTGTCATGCACCCACAGCGGCCTATGGAGGCTATGAGGGCCTGCTGGGACGGTGCCTTGTTAAAAGGGGAGAAGAGGTATTGGAACGGCCTGGCCGGGTTCAGGTTGGCAAGACGTCAAGTAAACCGGTGGAGCGGTGACATCACGACCTTAGCGGTGGAGGGGTGACATCACGACCTTTGAGGTGGAGGGGTGACATCACAACTTTTGAGGTGGAGGGGTGACATCACGACCTTAGCGGTGGAGGGGTGACATCATGACCTTTGAGGTGGAGCGGTGACATCACGACCTTTGCGGTGGAGCGGTGACATCACAACCTTAGCGGTGGAGGGGTGACATCACGACCTTTGAGGTGGAGCGGTGACATCACAACCTTAGCGGTGGAGGGGTGACATCACGACCTTTGAGGTGGAGCGGTGACATCACGACCTTTGCGGTGGAGCGGTGACATCACAACCTTAGCGGTGGAGGGGTG